>JAJTUV010001396.1:622500-683641 GCA_021653895.1 Mastomys natalensis
ACTGTCAGAGCTTGCACTATTTTTATTTTTGCTTTACAAATGAGGACTCTGGAAACATGTAGGTTAGGTGTTTGATAGTGTGGCCTGTAGCTTACTGTGTTTTAATACAACTGATTTAACACCAAGTAGAATATTACAAAGCAATTCTGATGTTGGTCAACTAGATTAGGCATCAGACTATTATTAAAGTCTCATTCTCTCAAAACCCTTCTGACTTTGAATGTTATCTGTACTTTAGGAATCCATGGACTAACTGCATTATGACTTCCTGGTCCCTAAAATTCTCTAAACAGTCTCAACACCAGTGATTTTTAAGAACAGTTTATAAATAATATAGTTAAAGACTAGCCAACTAAAAGCTGTCACAACATAAATTTGGAGCAGAGATGGACACTGTGCCCTCTCTTCACAGAATCCTGGAGTATCACCCTACTAACATACCATTGTGCACACCAATGGAGAAGTTACACCGAGCTTCACTGAGAAGAGTTTTATCGAGGTCTAATTTCATAAGTATGATGGCATGAATTAAGGGCCAACCTTAGTCTCCGCTCTATTTCTCCTCTATAGTGATAGTATTGATCTCTTTAATGATCAGCTTCCTACAGCTATCTAACCAATCCTTTTGTTTATGCCATTAGTATAGCATAGGGCATAACAAGAATCTCAAAGTTTCCCTCCAAGAACTGAGAACAGAGATCAAATATATTCTCTGATGTACCACACATGTCTTTTAGCTATTAGACATCACCAATGTAAAGATGACCTGATTGGAAAAACACCGGATTCTGTCTCCCTTCCAGTACTTTTTAAATGCTGATTCAAAACACATATAGATATTCAAATTCTTCCAAGTCACCTTATCCTCCTGCTCCCATCTGTAACTTTTTCTACTCTTTTGCCCATTCTTGGCATGCTTTATATTTATTATTGGATGCCATTGCAGCTTAGACCCATCTCAGACTCATACTCCTTGGATGCAAACCTTCTCTTCATGTTTGCTTTCTATCTGATCTTGAGACAGTTAAGCTTGATGTCTTCACTGGTAAAATAGTAGGAACAGTCACTACTTCACAGTGCTGCTGCAGAAATGCACATTAAAATAGTGTCATCAGACCTGCCACACATATGCTAAGAACTCAGGAAATATTCTCAAAACCTGAGCACACGTGAAATTTTCATATGATCTTAAGTCTTTCCTTTTTCTTTCCAGAGACAAAAGTGGAAGGGACCACTGTCTTTCACTTAGAAAGATCATGAAGTTGTTCTTCAAATTTAGTGATTTGATTTTGTGATTTACATTTACTTTGTTTAAGAGAGTCCTGGGTTTTCAGAGTGCATATATAATATATAATTTTACGTTCCCACCAGCAGCACTTGGGATGCTCATTCATTCCTGTATTATTTTCAGCATTCTGTACTGTTCTTTTTAGCCATACTGGTTTTGTGAATTTTTCTGTGTTTTTCTTTTTCTTTTTTATTAGTTATTTATTTACATTTCAAACATTGTCCCCCTTCTGGGTCTTCCTCCATAAACTTTCACCCCATACCTCCTCCCTTTGACCTCTATGAGTGTGCTCACCACTCACTCACTCCCGCCTCACCCTCTAGCATCCCCCTTTGCTGGGGCAACAACTTTCTACAAGATCAAGTGCCTCCCCTCCCATTGATGCCAGATAAGGCAGTCTTCTGCTACATATGTAGGTGGAGCCATGTACCAATTCATGTATACTCTTGATTGATGGGTTAATCTCTGGGAGCTCTGAGGGGTCCAGCTAGTTGATATTGTAGTTTTTTCTATGGGGTTGCAATCCCCTTCAGCTCCTTCAGTTCTTCCCCTAACTCTTTATTGGGATGCCAGAACTCAGTACAATAGTTAGCTGTGAATATCTGCGTCTGCCTTAGTCAGGTGCTGCCAGAGCCTCTCAAAGGACAGCTATTCCAGGCTCCTGTCAGAAAGCACTTCTGGGCATCAGAAATGGTATAGGGGTTTTGTGTCTGCAGATGGGATGGATCCCAAGGTGGGGCAGTCTCTGGATGGACTTTCCTTCAGTCTCTGTTCCATATTTTGTTCCCACATTTCCTTTAGACAGGAACAATTCTGAGTTAAAGATTTTGAGATGGGTGAGTGGTCCCATCTCTCAACTGGTGGCCATGTCTGTCTACTAAAAGTGGTTTCTTCAGGTTCTGTCTCCCCACTGTTGAGAATTTCAGCTTTTTATAAAATTACTTACTTTTCTTTGTATTTACTGGTACACAGAATTGTAAAACTCTGATCATATTATCCCCATCCCCATGACTTAACCTAATCCTAATGTTTTTCTCACAACTGTATGTGGAAATACTACAGTGGGTCATGATTCAGTCCATGAATTAGAGAATGGTCAAAGCAACCATAGCTAGCACTTAGGACTGTTTCCAGCACTGTTCCCATAGTCCAGCCTAATGAGTTGGAAGCTTTATTAGCTTTTCCATGAGAGCAAGTGACCTGAGATCTTTCACTTGGAAAGACCATAAAGATGTTCTTCAAATTTAGTGATATGATTTTAGGATCCACATAAATGACAGCTGTCTTTGTATCTAGTATTTTATCTTCCATCCATTCTCACACAGTGATTTAGTCACTGTTCTAATGCAGTGAAGAAACACCATGACCAAAGCAACTCTTATGAAAGAAAGCACTTGATTCAGGGCTTTTTCATAGTTTCAGAGGTTTAGTCTGTTATCATCATGGCAGGGAAGCATGGCAGCGGGCATGGCAGCACAGCAGGCACAATGCCAGAGAAGTAGTTGAGAGCTACTTTGTAGTACTCAAGCAGAGGAAAAGAGAGAAAGAGACATGGAAAGGGTCTGTCATGGGATTTTGAAACCTCAAAGACCACCCCTAGTGAAACACAATCTCCAACAAGGCCATACCTCCTAATCCTGCTAATCCTTAATCATTTCAAACTGTTCCACTCCTTCAGGACTAAGCATTCAAGTATATATATTCAGATATAATATTCAAACATATTATATATCAACATATATACATACACACACAAACACACACACACACACACACATAATTTGCCTATGAGGGCTATTCTTACTCAAGCTACTACACATGGATACTGATGACTTTATCTGATGAATTTGAACTCCACTCTGCATAGCAGAATTTTGGGGGAATATGTTCCATGTCCTTTCTCATCTTGAAGAAGCAAGTACATGCAATAAAACTATCCAAGGAATCTCTACAACTGTAGCCTAGACACATTTCTTGTTCCTTGTTTCTTTCCTGTGCTGGAGACTGAATATGTTAGGTCCACTGACAAAGTTCTTTGAAAATCTGTTGAGGATGGACATTCATGTATTTATGTTTACAGATAGCCACTGTAATGTTCCTTTATGCACATATCGGACTAACCGTTCTTGGCATTAACTGTAAGAACATTTTAAAACTATTTTGAGATTATTATTGATTCATTGGAAGCTATAAAAAAATTACAGAGATGTCCAATGTATGCTTCAACCTTTTACAAGACTATAGTACTATAGTACTATAGTACTATAGTACAGTACTGAACCAAGGAGGCTATCATTGGCTTTAAATATACAATGTGGTATGTGCTTTTATTTTGTTTTTTACAAGAGTAATAGTCCATTATATGAATATAGGACATTATATGAATTTGTTTAAATGATTAATCAAAGGCTAATTAAATTTCTTTGTTTCTCCTTTTTGACTGAAATAGATGGGACACCAACGAACGTTTGTGTGTATGTCTTGTGAAGATATAACTCTTGGCTCCTGTAAATAAATGTATAGGAATGTGATCACTCATTATGTTCAGTTTGGTTAAGAGTCCTGGATTTTCAAAGTGCATATGTAATATATAATTTTGTATTCCCACCAGCAGCACTTGAGACATTCAGCCATTTCTGTATTATTTTCAGCATTTTGCCCTGCTCAAAAGCCTTGCTGGTTTTGTGATTTGTTTTAAGTTTACTTTGACTTGTGTTTACTGGTGTTTTTAGTAGTTTTGTTGTGATACCTTCGCAAAGTCTTTTATTTACTTAAAAATAGTCATTTAGGTTTTTTTCTTTCTTTCTTTTTTTAAAATCATGTATAGTCATCCTTTTATATCACAAATCCTCTGTCCCCATCCCCTACTGGTGGGGATTGAACCATTAGCCACATTGCTGCTAGACATGCACACTCCTATCTGATCTACATCCCCAGTTCACCCGTGACTTTCTGTTTGACAATTAGCAAACCATAGGTGTGCAGTGTGTTCTCAGGCCTACAGTGTTTTAGTCTATACTACGTACAGATTTTTGTACTTGACATTATTCCTTGAACAACATAACAATTATTTTACATAGGACTAATGCTGTATTTGGATTTCTAAGCAGTGAACGTGACCTACATATTCAGGAGGAGACCCATGGGCTATGCTCCAGCACTGTACCTTTTCCTAGGAGCGAGACAGGCATCCATGGACTGGTGTAAGTATAGTCTTCAGGGAACCACTTATTAAATTACTGAGGGAAAATGATCCGTTTGTCAAGCAAGTATCCACTTCAGAAAAATCTCTATATTTTGCCTGTGTTTTTAACTAACTACTTAGTTTGTATTTTACCGGTGCACTTTAGAGTTGCTTTGTGTTCCGCATGATACCTTTTTCAGATATGTAGTTTGTCAATATTGTCTTCTAGTTTACATACTGTCTCTTCATATTTTAAAAACAAGATCTTATGAATGCTGTAAGTCAAATGAAGTCTAATTCATACATTTTTATAGACTCCTGTGAATTATGATTTTGCTGTTCTGGCTATGAACTGCTCATGGCTATGACATCTTGATGATTTTTTCTTAGTTGCTTCTGCTGAGCATTTTATAACTTTGTGTTATACACTTAAACCTATAATCAGTCTGAGTTAATTTTGTGTAAGGTTAAAAGAGACAGTTTGTTCATTTCACTTGTGGGTATGCTGTTGCTCTAGTGCCACTGGTAGAATGGGCACTTCCTTTCCATTATCTAAGCCACTTTTCTTCTGTTGCTATGAAGTTTTAGAATAATGATTTCTGTCTATAGAGTTTTTCTGATGTTTTCATTGAAGCTATATGAACTTTAAATACCATTCAAGGGAAGATGAACTTCCTTGGTAGGCTGAGTCTTTCAGGCTGTGAGCACAGCATGTTCTAGTTTATTTAGATGTTCTTTGATGATTCCATCAGCATTCACAAATTTTGAAGGTGCTATACATACACTCTTAAGATACATATAGGTATATCAATTTGAGTGCTTATTAATGGAATTTTATTCAGCTTCGGCATTCTGCATTTATTGATAGTAAATGGAAATGCAGCTGAGCAGTTGATTTCTGTACATCGATTTTGTATTCTGTGTCTTGACCAAACTCTCCTATCCTGGGAATACATTTAGAGACGACTTCAGATTTTTATATGCAAATCTGGCAGTTTTACTCATCACTCCTGAGGTGACCCTCATTTGTTGTCCTTCCTTGCCTTGTCACACTTGCTACAATCCACACAAGATATAATCCTTAACTCATCCACAATGTATGGAAACTAAATATTTTCCGTTCATTCCTTAGGTATGTTAGCCATAGGGTTTTCATAAGTGTGTTGTGTTTTGACAAAGAAATCCTCCCCGTGTATAATTAAATTCCTTGCAGCTATTTTGAAATATCACCAACAAATTGAATTCTGTCAGATATTTCTTCAACATCATCAATTGCTATCATTTATTTTTAGCCTATTAATATAATGATTTTAGTGATGAACTCAGAAGTTCATTTCCTAACAGTTGTTTAATTCATTGTAAGAAATGAGCTATCCTTTCATGAGCAGCTGTCCTATCATGTGTGATCAGCAGAAGTCAGGAAATATAAAGGAAGGTGAAATTAAAGACATTAATGTAATGGAATCTGAGAGTGTTGATGACAGACTGAGAGAAAGAAGGAAAAGGGAGAAAAGTAACAGGAGAGAGAGAAACAGAGAGAAAGAAACAGTGAGAAATAGAGAAAGAGAAACAAAGACAGATCAGATTTATGGTAATATACAGTTGGGCTGATAAAAATTCTTTTCAGCTGTGTTAATTTACCTCCAATATTTTCTCCATTTCAGGTGTAAGGCAGAGTAAAGCTGACCCGGAGAACTCCCACACATCCAGATGCAAGAAATAGGGCTATCTTTATTTAATGATGAGACATAAAATGGAATGCTGTACAGTTAAAACCATTTGTTGAGAGAGCATAGAATCTCCAGTTAAGCAGCCTCTTAGGAGAGAGAGAGAGAAGAGGAGAGAGAGAGAGAGAGAGAGAGAGAGAGAGAGAGAGAGAAAAGAGAGAGAGAACAAGAAGAGAGAAATAAACAGAGAGAGAAAGGAACAGAAAGATGAGATGAACTACTATCTGAATCCATGTATAATGAAGATGTTCTATTTAGAAGCTCTAAGAAAAAAGTTTCAAATGATGCAGTGGTAATATGTTGCTTTGACAGAGCAATGCCAGGAGTTTGAACAGAAGTAGTCAGTTAAGAGAGATTTCTTACTGCAAGAGTTTAAAACAAAAACATGCCGTGAAGGCTGATCAGAATAGCTGGCTGTGCTGTAGATCACTTGACACTTTCTATGCAACTCTACTGCAAGGATACATGGCCCTATTCATCCCTGACCTATCTGACACACTTGGATTATATCACTACTAGAAGAACAGAAAGAAAATCCGGACCTAACCAATTCATTTGGAAACAATAAAAGCTCAAATTTAGGGCAATACAAATAAACACTATAGAAATGTAGAGCAAGATGAATAATAATTATTATCTGGTATTTCTATAGCACTTTGTATTTTATAAATGGCTTTACAGTTGGTTATAATGGGGCTGGATTGGGGATGGATGGCTTGTGAGTGGAAATGCTGCAGACTACAAGGAATAACATTTAGCAACTCCATTACTAGTATTACTAGTACTGCATTTATGTTTTATCACTGGGATTTTTACAAAATCCCTCTTAACATTTTTTTACAGTAGTTTTGGTAATTTTTGACAATTAGCAATATATTTTCATAGGCATCTTTAAATTTCTTGAGTTTTAAATTTTTAGGACTGGACCCAACATTAAGTGATTATGGCATCCCTTAAGAAGGCCTGAGAATGGACCTGAACTAGAAAGAGCACATGCGATGCAACAGCGCCCCTAGTAATTTCCCTCTCTTAGAAACTGTAAGCTTACTATACTATTGTTCCCCCTTGTCTCCTCACTCAGGGCACCACACCTTGCTGTTCAAGACTTTATTTGTGTCGCCTGCCTGTCCAGCTTCTACAGTCTCCCTACCTTCAAGTTTCTTGTCTTTTGTTCCTGTGACATCACCTGTACTAAAACATATTCACGTCTTTTTTTTAAAATATGGATGCAGCTACAGCCTACTGTTTTGCTCTGTGTCAACTGTCTAGTTTGTTATATTCCAAGAGCTGGAGAAGTAATTTCTTGTGGCTTCTATTCTCTGGCTTTTATTGTCTATACCTCTTATCTCTAATAGTCAGTATCAAATATTTAATTTTCCTAAGAATGGAATTCAAGAATTTCTAGAGATTTATGTAGCAGCAAGTAATGAGAGAGCTGTGAGTGACAGGAAGGGCTTCCCATTCTCCTCCCCAGACTCTTAGAAACATGTGTATCTACCTAACCTGTTTCTTGTATGATAAGTTTAGAGGAGGGAACAACAACCAGTGAAGCACATAGTAGGCCTTCCATTCAAGTTTGTTTACCAATGTAAGAAGCTCCTATAGGGGATCTTGTACCAATCAGAGACTTCTGAAGACTACCTTCAAGATAAAAAGTCAGAGTAAGGAGTGGGACATAGAATTGCATGGCCTTGGAAAGGTTCTGTGTCCAGTTTGTTTTCTCGAACCTTCTAAGTGTAGAACCAAGAAAGAGGTTTCATATGAGTCATGAGACAAAAGTTTTAAACTCCCAAAGTTTTATCTGTTCACAGCAGTTTTCCTGACAAAGCCAGAAAGAAATTCAACAGTACATTTGTTGGAAAGATTCACATTTTCTTCTGATTAAGAATATGCTGAGACTTGCTTTTTAGGGGAACTTTATAATTGTACCGCACATCAGTTTCTAAATAACTAGGAAAAAAATGTTCCATACTAAATTTCTTTGAGGATCTGAAATTCAAGGCAGATGTTTTAAATCAAAGTTGGCGTTTGTAGCGAACATAGTTATATTTCTAAGCAATGAAAAAAGTCTATGTAAAGATAATGAAGGAAGAAACAAAAACAAAAATATGTATGTTCTTTATTAATGAGACCCAGGCTATCAACCTAGGCTTCAAGATCCCAAGTTTTTGTTTGACAGTGGTGGCCTGGAAGTAGTGTTTGTACCAAGTAAGACCTCTGACCTAATGTGATGTTTTAGTTACAGCAAAAACAAAAAACAAAAAGCAGAACAAAATAAAACAAAGAAGCATCAAGAAGTTCTCTCATTTAGTTAACAAAATATTCCTTCTCCTAAAATTTAGAAAATTGATTAAACATTAGAAATGTTATCATGGTTGCAATGAAAAGGAAACAAAGTGATCTAAAGTTGTTTCCAACAACAACAAAACCCCAAAACAACTCAACAAAAACCTTACAATGCAGAAAACAAGAGATGTTTATATTGAGATGTCAGGACCCCAAAGACATAATTCCAACTGCTTGAATACGTTCACTCACTTTAAAAACTACAAGAAACCACGTCACCTGGCTTAAGTATTTTGATCTAATATGTACCACAAGTTCAGAGAGAAGCGGACGGGGCAGGTCTTGTTTTTTGTTTGTTTTGTTTATTTTGTTTTGTTTTAATCTCATCGTGTTTCTCTCTACTTACAAATTTGAACAGAAAAAAGTCCATCTTCCTACTCTTAAAATATCACATTGATAGGGATATTTTCAAAAAATGTTAACATCACATAAAACTTTAAAAATAGAAGGTTCACCTCTATCCTTAGTTGTATCTTCTCCCTTTTCATAAATAGGGTTACCTGAGCAGAGAAATGACTGTCAAACTGTTTCCCACATGGCATCCTTAAGTAAACACATTTCATGTTAAGTAATTTTCTTCTCTTGTTGTTGTCTTTCTTCATTTGTGGTTTGCTTGTTTGTTTACAAACAAGGGCTCACTATGTAGCCAGGGCTGACCTTAATGCTTTGTTCTTCCTGAGTGTTGGGATCACAAGAATGTGTTACCATGCCTCACCTCTGTCAAGCTTTGTGTAACATTTCTGGGCATAATATCTCTTCAGTTTGATATCTGGAAGCATATTTCTGGACATCAATGCTTTCTTCCTTTAACTGATGCCATTGTAATTAGTAACTTCTCTTGGGAAAGTAAAAGGATATCATTTTTATTATGTTGTTTTCTGAGCTGATATCAATTTAGAGGAATACCATGTATGTATTGTCATAATCTATTTAGTGGAACAAATTTTCAAACACTTTGACAGAAAAGTCCTAGCCAGCAAACACGTCGATGATCTTTATGTGTAATGACAAAGTTATGAGTGACATGAGCGGTTCCTACTCCATTCATGGGCCCTTGTAATTATGTTTCGGCTTACAAGGGGATATTTCAAACTAAGTGTAGTTTCTTTAATGCTTCTCTATTGCCTTCCCAGGAATCTCTTGGTTATGAAACTGAAAAAGGAAAGTTTACTTCACAATATGTTGTAAATCTAAGGAACTAGACATTTTCTATTATTAATTCCTGTTATTCTTATACATCATCAGCTATGAGATACAGCAGAAGTAATTTCTTAGCTCAAGCAATGAATTGTAATGACAAGATAAAAATCATCATAAACTAAGCCTCATGTTATTTGGCATTTTTAGTGATTTATGAAATATTTGATTTACAGAAAAGACTCAGCTTTTGTGCTTTTATCCAGAAATAATTTCTCAGTCCAAACTTTTATTCCAAATAGTTTATCATTAATATTTTTATTGTTATTTCTTTTTTGCTGAGATTATAATGTAATTAAATCATTCCCCCTTTCCTTTCTTCCCTCCAAATCTTCTCATATACCCCTCCTTGCTCTCTTTCATGGCCTCTTTTTCTTTGATTGCTGCCACATACATATATGCATATATAGACATATATTTCTAAATACATAAATACACACCACTTATTTTGCATAATGTTACCTATATATGTTTTCAGGGATGATCATTTGGTATTGGATAGCTAATCAGTATACTCTTCTTCCTCTCTCAGCATTCCTTGGAAGCCTGTAGTTCTTTGTGTAGAGTTGAGACCTAGTAGGCTTTCCCTGGCCACTTTGCCATCTATTGTTGTTGTCCTTGTTCAGCTCAAGTTTAGGTAGTCATGTTGGTGAGACTCTATTGCTATAGCTTCTGACATTACAAAAAGGCACAGTCTCATAGCAAATTCTCAGGTACTATGGACCATTAACACTGTGTAACACGTATAGTGAAGAGGCTGAAGAGATGGCTTAGTGGTCAGGAAGCCTTACTGCTTTTCCAAAGACCTAAAGTCTGGTCCTAGTACTCATATAACGTAGCCTATAGCCACCTGTCACTCCAACTTCAGGGAATCAGACACCCATCTCTAGCTTCTTTGGGCATCTGCATACAAATGCCCAAAGAGTCATTTGTGTGCAGACACACACTCAAACACTGCCACAAACCCACCACCACACACACACACACACACACACACTAAAACTAAATCTTTAAAAATGTATAGTAGAGAACGCTGTCACTTTATGATGAGATTTCCAAAACAAATGAGACTCCATGGTATATTGCTAAATACAATGATTCACCACTTAGACCTTTGTTGGAAATGCAAAGACTCAGGACAGGGCAGGAAGCAAGAAAACCTGAAGGTCCAGCAAGGGTGTTTCAGACCCTGTGCTGATGCTCAGACTTTACACGGAGATACTGAGAACACTTTGTATCGCTCCTTCAGGGTCCTTTACCATACTGTTTTCTTATTCCAGTTTAGAGCTGTTTTGAAAAGGAATAAAAAAACACCACATATCCTGCCATGTATTACACATCCCTAAACCTTCTCAAACTGTTGACCAAGCAATATCTGTTTTGTATTCCATCAAACACATAATCCTACTGTGCCATTAAGTCTAAGTTCAAATTGCAGTTGATAAGTTCCTGCTGAAGTTGTCAGGACAGTAATAATGTTTTCATTATTACTGTTTTGTGGACAGACCATAGGAAGAGCCCTTCTTGTTGTTAGATAATAGCTAGGGAGTTCATTGCCTGCCAGTAAAAGTTACTTTTGCAACCATCTAGTACTTGTTTGTCTTCATATATCTTCATGTATAATAGTAGAATATGTATGTTATAAGATATGTCATTATAACAAATCCTATTTAATTAAGACCAAAGTTGGAGCTTGTTTTTATTTGCTTAATATTAGAGATGACACGTCCAAATAAAAATTTAGAGTTACTATTCAATGAGTGAACAGGTAAAAAATTAGAGCCTTTGGACTAAATAATTATTGTTTGACAAGAAAATCATGTTATAAAATGAGAATATGAAGCAATCAAATGGAAATGTAGAAATAATTATCTTTACATGTGATATAAAGTTTCAAATTGACCTCTCTTGCCTGTTCCTTATTATCAGTTTAAAGGTGAGTGGGGAAGTAAGTTTTTGATAACAGGATATTGATAATCAAATTTTGTGTATTTTATGCAAACATCAATAGTCAACATTCTCAATAGATAGCTTTCTTTATACCTTTGACAAAAATTAGACTCCAAGGAAACATGTTTCATCTCTGTTTAAGAGTCTTAATTTGTGTATGTTTTCTATTTGCATGTATCTTAGCCTGTGTGCTTAAATTACAAAGAAATTCCACAGTTCAAATAAGCATAAAGTTGTTTGGGAAACTGAGATTACAGAGCTACAAAGCTCTTCGTAGACGGTATCTATAAATAGAGGTGTCTGATGTGGAAAGCTTTCTGAACAATATAAGTGGGCTTCTTTTCAAAGAGAACTGCAGAGGAGGAAAGCCTACAGCGTTGATGTAAAGGATTGTAATTAGAATTAGGTCCTGATAATTAGATCCCAGTAGACTCGAGTTCAGCTTTCTTTTTCCTAAAACAAACAAATCATAAATGAGTGTAGGATGTCATTTCTGCAAGAATGAAATAGAAATGGAATTTTAAATAAAGATGGTGAAGCAAAATGAAGCATATTAATTCTTGCACCTGGAATCTTTCTTTAATGAAATGCAAATTAATTCTAAAAAATTTCTGACCTCTGTTTTGCTGATTGCAGCCTAAAATCACTCATTTGAGTTTTTAGAAAAAAAAAAAAAAGAGAAAATGCATATCAAGATTAAGACATTTAGTACATCTACCTTGGTAATTCATAATAAAGTTGGATGATTGAATCTAACTGACTGATTCTATATTTTTAATATAAAGACATGCTAATGACCAAAGATAGAGGATTCCATATAAACACAGATAAAAACCAACCATTGAATCATTTTATTCACTCTTCACAAGTGAGCTCCTGGCATGTTTGTTTATTGTCCACACTTCTAAATTTGCAGAAGAAGCAAAACTGTAATCTTCTTTTTAACTGGATAAATATCCTATTTTTTTTTTTAAATTAGCACTTTTGAAACAGGGCCAGATTTTAAGAGAGTAACTCATATCGATGTTCAGATGAAGTTATGCAAGTGTGTTAGCTCATTAAGAGGTAAAGATCTTCAGAACACTTTTGGGATTTTTTACATGTCATTATGTCAGATTTCAGTTCCTTGTTACTAACATATACAATATCCAAAATTAAGACTGATGCCAATGAAGATATTTATAAAACATCTACTCTAAAAGATTCAGTGATTACACTGAAAGTTTCAGTTATGATAAAGATAAGCATACATATTTATTTATACTTTCATCCTTCCTAAATTTTGTGCTAAATTTGTAAACATTTGCTTATTTATTTATATATGTATGTGTGGGGTGAGGTGCACACCTGCCATGGCATGAATGTGAGGTCATAGGATAACTTGTGTGAATCAGTTCTCTCTTTCTACTATGTGAATTGTGGGGATTGAACTCAAACTATCAGACTTGATGGCTAGCAGCTTTATCGACTGAGCCAACTCAACGTCCCTCCCATAAAAAAGCTGAAAATACTTGTTAATAACATTTAGACTCTATTATATTAATTATGACCATTATTATGTTAATTGGAAAACCAAGTCAGAAATAATCAACTAAATAAATAGCAGCACAAGCTAAGATGATTACCAAGAACTTACTGTAGTCTTCATAAAGTGAGGCTGTAAGTTTCAGAGAGTAGAGTACAAACAAAAGTAGTCTAGTCATGTTATCTCTGCTTTAGCTCTAAGTACTATGTAGTGAAAGGTGTTATTAGGCTCAATAGTGCACACTATAGAAGTATTCAATAAATGTTGGCAGAACTCTTTCACCCATCAGTCACCTAGATTGATAGCTTCTGAATCACCTTCTCAATTTTCTAAATATTTCTTCTCTGTCTTAATTCACTCAAAAAAATGAGGAAGCAAACAAACTCGTACTTTGAATTTCTGTATTTTATTGAATTGCTTTGATGAAGGCATTTTGTGCTGTAAGCTTTCCTCTAAGGATTACCTTCATTGTAGCTCATAGATTTGGGTGTTTTCTTGTCGTTTTCATTCAATTCTGGAATAATATTTGCTTCTTGATTTCCTCAATGACCAGTTTTCAGTCAATACAGTGCAGCTTTTTCCCACTTATTTTATGTACTTTCTGTAGGTTTTAGTGCACTTTATTTGTAACTTTATTCTACTGAAACCATACTGAACATAGGATATTATTTCAGTTTTCCTATGTTTGTTAAACTTGCTTGATATCATGTCTTTATATGAACAACTTTGGAGAAAGTTCCCTATCTACTGAAAAGAACATGAATTCTTTAGTGTTTAGGGGAGTGGGCAGTAGAAATGCATTAGGCCTTTTGCTTTAAGCTGTTATCTAAGTCAAATATTAGACTGCTTAGTTTTAGTCCAGATAACCTGTCTATGGGTGAGAATGGAGCATTAAAGTCACTGTCATTGCTTTGGCCTCAATCTGTGTTTTTACATCTAGTAGACTTATTTTAAGTGGAATTTGATGTCACAGTGTTTAGTACATGTATATTTAGAATTACAGCACTCTCTTGGTGCATTTTTATGTTGATGAGTATGTAGTGACCTTTCTTACCTCTGTTGACTAGTTTTAGTGTGAAGTATATTTTGTAGCTAGACCTGCTTGTGTCCTAGATCAACTTGCTTAGATTGCCTTTATCCTTACTTTTATGTATAGCTGATGTTATTCATTGAGGGTAAGGAATGTTTCTTTGAGGTGGCCTAGTCTTTTGTATAGGAGAATTGAGACCAACAATATTCAGGGTTATTAATTTCCATTGGTTTTTTATTGTTTCCTTAGACTTCTTCTTCTTCTTTTTTTTTTTTTTTAACTCTCCTGATACTTTTAACTTACACCCCTGAGCACTGGGTTGTGTTTATCCTTCTCTTCAGACTAAGATATTCCTCCTAATATTCTATGTAGAGTTGGTTTCGTTATCATAAATTTCTTTAATCTATTTTTGTCATGGGAGATTTTGATTTCTCCAATTTTAAAAGATAGTTTCTCTGAGTATAACAATCTTTGTTGACAATTATTTTTCTGAACTTGCAAAACACCTGTCCAGACCTTTATGACTTTAATGGCTCCTGTCATATAACCAGATACAATTTTTTGTAAGTGATTTGACCTTCCATATTGCAGCTTTGAAGCCATGTTTTGTTTTGTTTTGTTTTGTTTTAGTATTTTAGTGAAAATATACCATGTGGAGTCCTGCCCTCCCCGCATACTATTTTGTATGCCAATTATACTAGACAGCATCTTTTTCTCTAGGTGTGAAAATTTTTCTTCAGTTATTATATTGAAAATACATTCTGTGCCTTCAGTATTGTATTTTTCTCCTTCTTCAGTGTCCTTAATCCAAAGTTTAGTTATTTTCATGGTAGTCTTCGCTTCTCCCATGTTCCATTCATGTGTTTCTTATAATTCCATTATTGACCTTTACTGAATAATCCAATTCTTCTAACTTGTCTTTGAGCCCAAAGAGTGTGTTCTAATCATATTCTATTCAATTGGTGTGGCTTTCCACTGAAGGTTTTTATGAATCGTTAATTTGCTTTTTATAGCACCACTTCATTCTGGCTTTCCTTCTGAAATTTTGTCTCTTCAATAACTTCAAGTTTCTTAACTTGTATTGACCTATTTCATTCAAATCTTTCTTTTGTCTTCTTTGTGTTATTTAAAAATGACTACAATCATTCTTAAATATTTGAAGTCATTGTCATGGTTCCCGTTATTATAGGATTAGTAGGTTTTAAATGAGACATCTTATCCTGGATGTTTTCTATTGTTTTTAGATTTGCACAGCTATTTTCTGAATTTGAGGTAGTGGTTGAGTCAGGGAATGCACCTATGGCTGATGTTCTAGGGGTTGCTTATTTATTGGCCCCAGGAGTTTTTGGGCACTGGATAAGCAAGGGCAGGTATTTGAAGGTCCAGAGACTCCTTATCTATCTGCACCAGAACCTCTGCACCAGAACCTTGGCAGATGGGTGAAATTCTGCTGAGATATAAGGTTTGGTTTGTTTCTTCCTTGTCTAAGCAGAGAGATATGAGACTGAAGAAGTTTGGTCCAAGTGATCTAGGCCTTCATAGCTCTTATCTGTTCATGACAGGAGCTGAGTTGACCAGGCACTATACTGTTTTCTCATGTGATATTTTATTTTTTTTTAATTCATATACAGAATTTTTGATTGGATTGCAACTTTATGTTGTGACTATGTCAACATTTGATCAATTCATTTTATTTGTTTTGCAGGATATTTAAGTGCTTTTTGCTTATTCATTTTGACAAGCAATATGTCAGAGGACATTCTTTCATACAGGTGTAAAGTTTGAACTAGACAAGGTATATAATGATAACTCACAAAATGTACCATAAGTTTAATTATATCCACAAAATCTCAAGTATTATCCAAACTGATTGGGATTTATATACATATGCATATACACATATATTCTATGTAGTATTTTATGAGGGTCCATCCTATATATATATATATTGAGTTTATAACATATGCATATATATATATATATATATATATATATATATATGTTCATCTTATTTGTTGTTTTGTTATTGCTGTTTGCATGTACATTTTCCTAATTTCTAACACAACTGAATCTTAGCAACTTGTCCTATCAGTTTCTTCCTATGAACTCCCCTTACTGCAGAACCATCTGGTTCCTGTTTTTCACAACTTTTAAGGAATATATTTTTATTAACATCATTAGCTGTCATTATATTCTGCCTTCATTTATGTACTCTCATATGTTGTAAACTTTCCTGCATTCTACTATTCAAGTAAATACTGCAGCTGCCTTTGTAAATCATCCATCTTGATGTTACTACATTGTCTACCTCAGAAAATCCAGCGATCAAGAGTGCTACCTAATTTGTCATTATTTTAAATATGTCTATTTCCTCAGTAGCGTAGCATTAGCATAGTAACGTCATATGGATTTCTACTCATGGTTTAAGAGCATGCCAAGAGAGACTCAGGTGCTTCAACTATGTGGTACCTTAGTAAGAAAGTTGGTAATTATGAATCGGGAATGAGAACAACATTTGGAAACACCTCATCATGCCAAGATTCATTCATTGCCATGTCAAGACCTGAGACCAATGGTAGCTTGTGAGGTCATTAAGAAGACAACTAAATTAAAAGAGTCTGTGTCAGGAGACTCAGCCTCTCAGAGCTTTGAGTTAATGGTAACCTGCTTAGAGTCAGCTTTCTGTAAGCTTTCATTCATTTATTTAATTCTTTTAAAGAAAAATGAATCAATATTTTGAGAGAAGTTACTGAAGCAAAGAAGAAAGAGGGTTACTTCTTTTTGTATGCCCATTGCATTGCGCTCATTTCAATTTTAGTTTAAGTCTCACAACTCTATAAGTCCATATCATGCTGATTTTATAAATAATAAAATTGTATCTTAGTGGATATGAGAGGATTCCCTGTGGCTGCATACCTAGTTACCATTCAGTTTAGTCTTACCTTTACTCAAAGATTTTGTTTATCTTTCAATCAACAGTAGTAGTTGGCATTTTTACCAGCATTTCCTTATGTCAATGGATTCTCAATGCTCCTCAACTTACTGACCAGTTGTCAACCTTCGGATCATGACATCTTTGAAAGTCAAACAACCCTGTCAGATGTGTCAACTACAACCATCAGAAAACACATATATTTATATTATAATTCATAACAGTAGCAAAGTCACAGTTATGTACTAGCAACAAAAGTAATTTTATGATTGGGAGTCACCACAATATGAGAAATGTTATTAAAGGGTCACTGCCTTAAGAAGGCTGAGAACCAGTGATAATATCAAGTATTATCAATGGGAAATTCCTGGATGCCAGATGATTTTTACTTATCAGAAATTTAGGTTATGTCTAACTGTTCTCAAGATCTTGTAACTAGGAGCCAGAGACATATAATATTGGTAGCAGTTGCTACTGATACTTGATCCAAGAGTCTTTGATTTGTGGAGACATGATAAACTGAAGGTAGATTTACAAAATGCTATCTAGTACAATGACTGTTCCGATGTTTTGTACGTAGGTATGTTTTTAATGTGATGGTTACAAGAGCAAGACGCAGGACTGAATTGAAAGAAAAAAGAATGTGGAACCATCATATGATATGGAACTGCTAAGATGTCCTGAGATAGAACAAAGGGACAAGTTTGAAAAGGACACAAACATCTGGTAGGGACTTGAGGACAGTGTCAGTAGCCCAAGCCTGAGGAGGTAATGCCAGGCTATTGTGGTAATTAATGAGAAATGAGACAATGCTACAGAAGATTTTAATGAGAAGTTGAGGTTTATGAATGGCTGAATGTAGCACAGCAATTATACTATAATACTGTATTATATTTATTTATGTTATGTTGCATATTTCTATGCTAATGAAGTATATGTTATTATTATTATTTAGTATTTCTTTGCTTTAAAGGGAATAATTTTGTGTCTGGAAGAATAAATAAATTATTCCCAGCCAATTTTCTCTAAGTCACAAGATTATTTTCCAAAAATATATAGTGACACACAATTACTCAATAGTTAAAAAATACATACAAGAGTTTTTCTCAATGTATATGTTAATATTAGAAACTTTGAGACAAATAAAATCCAAAGAGAATTGTAAGAACTAGAGGAAATTTTATTAAATTTAATTATGCATGAGCTTATCTCTAGTATCACTTGCATAATTTTACATCCTCTGAGAAAATTCGGTACAATGATGCCAACAGGAACACCACAAAAATGGCTGTAAAATGAGTCTTGTTTTGTGTTGCCCAGCTGCTATTGAGGTGTGTGTTTTGCATCACTTAAAGATCTAAAGAAATGAGTTGAAGCCTAATGAAGCTGTCAGAGGAAACTCATTGTAAATGTTGAATGCTCACAATCGGATTGGTTCTATAATGAGGTAAGATTATGTGTCAATGTGTTAAAAAAGAAACTGTGGTAGGCAATGGCACATATTGCCATTACATGTAGGCAGCATCTTCATATATGTCTGATATTTCTAGTGGACCTAAAATACATGTGAACTTAAACTGAACGATATTTTCAAATTTTGATCATCTTTGGTTTTCAATTTGTGTGTGTGTGTGTGTGCCATGTACTCTTTGTCACTGAAGCTTGACATTTTCAGTATTTCAGCTATCATTGTTCATATTTCAGGATGTGATAGACCAACTGTACATCACAAGCTTCAAGCTCAGCATCATATTTTTCCTACTATCCTTCGCACACCATACTGTCTTCATCCACTGCTTTTTCCCGTTTTCCTTGGAGCCTATGCTGATTTGCTTGTATTCCTCTTGCCCTTTATCAATAACATCTTAGTTTGTGCTATTGCTTTTTGATTGAATGTATGAAAATATCCTAGTCACTCAGCTTCCCACTCTATTTTCCCGTCTAACCCATTCTCTAGACAGTCACAAGAAGAACATTTAAAACTATAAATAATGCTATGTTGCACCCTTGTTTAAATCTCTCCCAAGGTCTCTACTGCACACAGGACAAAGTTCAGACTTCTTGCACTGTCTATGAGGCTCTGCATGGTCTGGCTGAGCCTGTCTGATTCTTTACATTCCTCATTAATGCGTGGAGTAGCCTGAAAACAGGCCATTGTCTCTTCCTGAGAATTCCTCTTTACTGTCATGTACTTAATGTTGTTTCAAACAACACAAACTCCCAGCTATTCAGTTTTACCAGTGAAGACTCAGGAGTCAAGAGTGCTACCTAATTTGTCATTATTTTAAATATGTCTATTTCCTCAGTAGCGTAGCATTAGCATAGTAACGTCATATGGATTTCTACTCATGGTTTAAGAGCATGCCAAGAGAGACTCAGGTGCTTCAACTATGTGGTACCTTAGTAAGAAAGTTGGTAATTATGAATCGGGAATGAGAACAACATTTGGAAACACCTCATCATGCCAAGATTCATTCATTGCCATGTCAAGACCTGAGACCAATGGTAGCTTGTGAGGTCATTAAGAAGACAACTAAATTAAAAGAGTCTGTGTCAGGAGACTCAGCCTCTCAGAGCTTTGAGTTAATGGTAACCTGCTTAGAGTCAGCTTTCTGTAAGCTTTCATTCATTTATTTAATTCTTTTAAAGAAAAATGAATCAATATTTTGAGAGAAGTTACTGAAGCAAAGAAGAAAGAGGGTTACTTCTTTTTGTATGCCCATTGCATTGCGCTCATTTCAATTTTAGTTTAAGTCTCACAACTCTATAAGTCCATATCATGCTGATTTTATAAATAATAAAAATTGTATCTTAGTGGATATGAGAGGATTCCCTGTGGCTGCATACCTAGTTACCATTCAGTTTAGTCTTACCTTTACTCAAAGATTTTGTTTATCTTTCAATCAACAGTAGTAGTTGGCATTTTTACCAGCATTTCCTTATGTCAATGGATTCTCAATGCTCCTCAACTTACTGACCAGTTTGTCAACCTTCGGATCATGACATCTTTGAAAGTCAAACAACCCTGTCAGATGTGTCAACTACAACCATCAGAAAAACACATATATTTATATTATAATTCATAACAGTAGCAAAGTCACAGTTATGTACTAGCAACAAAAGTAATTTTATGATTGGGAGTCACCACAATATGAGAAATGTTATTAAAGGGTCACTGCCTTAAGAAGGCTGAGAACCAGTGATAATATCAAGTATTATCAATGGGAAATTCCTGGATGCCAGATGATTTTTACTTATCAGAAATTTAGGTTATGTCTAACTGTTCTCAGATCTTGTAACTAGGAGCCAGAGACATATAATATTGGTAGCAGTTGCTACTGATACTTGATCCAAGAGTCTTTGATTTGTGGAGACATGATAAACTGAAGGTAGATTTACAAAATGCTATCTAGTACAATGACTGTTCCGATGTTTTGTACGTAGGTATGTTTTTAATGTGATGGTTACAAGAGCAAGACGCAGGACTGAATTGAAAGAAAAAGAATGTGGAACCATCATATGATATGGAACTGCTAAGATGTCCTGAGATAGAACAAAGGGACAAGTTTGAAAAGGACACAAACATCTGGTAGGGACTTGAGGACAGTGTCAGTAGCCCAAGCCTGAGGAGGTAATGCCAGGCTATTGTGGTAATTAATGAGAAATGAGACAATGCTACAGAAGATTTTAATGAGAAGTTGAGGTTTATGAATGGCTGAATGTAGCACAGCAATTATACTATAATACTGTATTATATTTATTTATGTTATGTTGCATATTTCTATGCTAATGAAGTATATGTTATTATTATTATTTAGTATTTCTTTGCTTTAAAGGGAATAATTTTGTGTCTGGAAGAATAAATAAATTATTCCCAGCCAATTTTCTCTAAGTCACAAGATTATTTTCCAAAAATATTAGTGACACACAATTACTCAATAGTTAAAAAATACATACAAGAGTTTTTCTCAATGTATATGTTAATATTAGAAACTTTGAGACAAATAAAATCCAAAGAGAATTGTAAGAACTAGAGGAAATTTTATTAAATTTAATTATGCATGAGCTTATCTCTAGTATCACTTGCATAATTTTACATCCTCTGAGAAAATTCGGTACAATGATGCCAACCGGAACACCACAAAAATGGCTGTAAAATGAGTCTTATTTTGTGTTGCCCAGCTGCTATTGAGGTGTGTGTTTTGCATCACTTAAAGATCTAAAGAAATGAGTTGAAGCCTAATGAAGCTGTCAGAGGAAACTCATTGTAAATGTTGAATGCTCACAATCGGATTGGTTCTATAATGAGGTAAGATTATGTGTCAATGTGTTAAAAAAGAAACTGTGGTAGGCAATGGCACATATTGCCATTACATGTAGGCAGCATCTTCATATATGTCTGATATTTCTAGTGGACCTAAAATACATGTGAACTTAAACTGAACGATATTTTCAAATTTTGATCATCTTTGGTTTTCAATTGTGTGTGTGTGTGTGTGTGCCATGTACTCTTTGTCACTGAAGCTTGACATTTTCAGTATTTCAGCTATCATTGTTCATATTTCAGGATGTGATAGACCAACTGTACATCACAAGCTTCAAGCTCAGCATCATATTTTTCCTACTATCCTTCGCACACCATACTGACTTCATCCACTGCTTTTTCCCGTTTTCCTTGGAGCCTATGCTGATTTGCTTGTATTCCTCTTGCCCTTTATCAATAACATCTTAGTTTGTGCTATTGCTTTTTGATTGAATGTATGAAAATATCCTAGTCACTCAGCTTCCCACTCTATTTTCCCGTCTAACCCATTCTCTAGACAGTCACAAGAAGAACATTTAAAACTATAAATAATGCTATGTTGCACCCTTGTTTAAATCTCTCCCAAGGTCTCTACTGCACACAGGACAAAGTTCAGACTTCTTGCACTGTCTATGAGGCTCTGCATGGTCTGGCTGAGCCTGTCTGATATCTTTACATTCCTCATTAATGCGTGGAGTAGCCTGAAAACAGGCCATTGTCTCTTCCCTGAGAATTCCTCTTTACTGTCATGTACTTAATGTTGTTTCAAACAACACAAACTCCCAGCTATTCAGTTTTTACCAGTGAAGACTCAGGAGTCAGACACTGTAGTGAAAGCCCACTTGTTCAGAAAAAGCATGGAGCTGACCTTCCTACTCCACCAACATCCAAAAATTAAAACATCTTCTTCCTTCTCTACACTGTCTTAATACCTCCCAACTCAAAGTCTCTCCTTTCTGTTGACTTATGTTCAGTCCCTATTAGCTGATTACTTGCTCTGTCTCTTGACCTAGGATTGACTTTATTTATCTCTGGATAAATGGTCTGTTCTAGGTCTGAACTGCATCACAACAAGATTTTGTTTCCCAGTAAATAACACAATCTTGGGTTCACAGTGTGATCAATTATCTTTCAACAACTGTATTTCTTCTTATAATTAAGCTTAAGTGGCAGATCTTCAGTGAAGTCTTTGTCTAAATGACCCTCCCCTCTGTTATTCTTTATCATGTCATCTTTCTGTAGGATACATGTCATACTCTAAAGTTGTCTTTTGTATTGATTTTTGTGGCAAGATAGTAGAATGGAAATTTTATTTGGATACTATTCCTTTATGAACTGAAATAAAGTTTCAAGGTAAGACTTGGGAATCAGATGGATGATTGCAGTGATTTTGACATATAGGAAAACACTAATCAGGAAAATGAAAGTTCTAAGAGATGACCTCAAGAGATGTTTAAATGTATCTATTAAAGATCTATTGCTAAAATTAAATTATATAAACTTATAATAAATAAACTATGTGACAAAAAAGTGAAACGTACAAAAATTCAGTCTTTCTTATGCAAGTGTTTGTCATTACTGTCTATACTGTTGAAGCTATTTGTATATATTCTGGCTGTTATGTCCTTTGTACATAGTTTCATATCACTGTGCAGTCTTCTAACTGTCATTCATGGTGTTACATTATTCTTTGAAATTATTCATAATGGGAATAATTACACTAAAAGTTTGGCAATAGTATAAATAATGTGACCATAATAGCAATAAAACTAGTATATTTATTATTTTAAGCCATTTTATTAGTACATAAAGGAAAGACCCATATCTGAATTATAAATACACATGGGTTCCAAAATAGGTTAGGTACATATAAAAAGTTCTGCTGAAAAATCATTTAAAACATTTTATAGAGTAATTAGATACACAAAATCTGCAATTAGGAGTATTGTACATCTTCTGGGGTTATACAATGTCTCAGTAGGTTAAAGCATTTATCCAACCTAATAAACTTAGGTCCATCCTTGGAACCTGGAGAGAATACATTCAAATGTAAATAAAAGTTTTAAATAGTACCATAAAACTTCTTTTTATACAATGCTTTCTTTGCTCCAGCAAAGCTTATTATGTACTTTTACTTATGTGTATTTTAAAAGAGCTCAATGTTATATTTTCTAACATAGCATTGTGATAGACTTACTCAGTAAGAGGCAGAAAGTTACTTCTCTTTTCGCTGTATATCAGGAGAGGAGCACTTTCTAAGGCAATGGAGGGAACACATATTTTCCCCTAATGCTCACTCCTACCTCCAGTCCAATCTTACTTCATTTGAAGAAATCTAAAAGATGAGTGAGAGTCTTGGCCAGAGCCTATGAGACAAAAGGCTTTAGTGAGTCAGTTGACCAGCAAATGTGTGTGATTTGGGGGCAGAGTCTAAGTCAGTGTGTTCTGTGGATAAGAGATGAAACTCACATTAGACAGATGAGGTAGAGTCAATATAGATCTCTCTTAAAGAGGGTGCTCACATGAGCAAGTTATAAGATGCTAGGAGTGAGATATATGAACTGCATGATGGGAAATCCAGGTGAGAAGTTCTTAACTATGAGACTGGGATTATCCAATGAGAGAAACAGGGAAGCTTTAGAGGCCTAGACAAAGATATGCCTGCCATTGCTATCAGTTCTGGTGGCACAAGAACTTTACTGCTGCATATTCCTATGCATGACAGTGGGCTAGCAGGTTATGGAATGGGGGAAATACCCAGTGAAAAAGAGGAGAAAATAAAAGATGTCAGTCAATCTCCTTTCTCTTTCCCTACTGTTAAGTTTCCCACAATGACCCGTTTTAACATTGGGAAGAAAGAATGCTGAGCTGAAGTCCTGTGACTTTATAGACAGGCCTTGCCTATGCATTTATCATCAAGTATTTACCTATGTTTTCCTTTAGTGGTTACAAACTTTTAATTTTGCATTAAGGTATTTGATCCACTTGGAACTCATTTCTGTGCAGGATGAGAAATATAGGTCTATTCGTATTCTTCTATATGTTTATGTGCAGCATTGCTAGCTGCATTTAATGAAGAGGTCGTTGTTTTTGTGGATTTTGCCTAAATGTGTGCTTTAATACTTTGTTCAAGGTTGAGTGACTGGAGCTGTGTTGGGTTTATTTCTGGGTCTGTTCTACATCTATATGTCCATTATATGAATATCATATTTTAGTTACTGATATACAGCATTATATCTCCAGTTTAGTGTTTCTTTGACTATCCAGGTGCCTTTGTGATTCTATGTGGATATTATAATTGTTTTTTTCTATTTCTGTGATGAATGTAATCAGCATTATCAAATATGGTAATGTACACACAAGGAATTTTATTTAATCAGGAAGAAGAAGGAAATAAGAACATTTTTAGAAATATAGTTGAAACTATAAATCATTTATGTTAAGGAAAATAGGACAAATGCTGAAATAAAAACATTACCTTTCCTCTCACATGCAGAGCTTAGATTTAAGTTGGTGTGTGTATGTGTGTGTATGTGACTCGGTGTATGTGTGTGTGTGTGTGTGTATGTGAGAGAGAGAGAGAGAGAGAGAGAGAGAGAGAGAGAGAGAGAGAAATAGAGAGAGAGAGAAAGAAAGAGAGAGAGAGGGAGAGAGAGAGAAAAGAGAAGGGAAGAGTACAGAGGGGACTGTGTATGAGAAGGATTCAAAATCGGGGCTAAATGTGGAAAAGGATGATGGAATACAAGGGGGAATAAAACAACAAACAAAAAAGAAATTTGCTGAATGAGATATTGTTAGACAAAAATATAATTGGTTGTTGGTTAAGTATAATAAATACCAAATGCTGAATAAACTGCATTAATTTCCTCCAATGTAATTGATCAGAGCTTAGCACAAAGCATGCACTCAAGGCACTCAAAAAGGATTCATTTTCAGAACAAATGTGCACATGGTTGAGTGACAGTTTGCCAGCTAGTCAGGCTGTTGAGCAAGAATGCTCAGAAAATGATTATGTGAAATAGGTTAGTTATTCAGAAATAGAGTGAGGCAGGGATAGAGAGAGAAAGAGAAACTGAGAAAGAGCGAGAGAGAGAGCGAGAGAGAGAGAGAGAGAGAGAGAGAGAGAGAGGGAGAGGGGGAGGGGCAAAGGGAGGGACAGAGGGAGAGGGAGACAGAGAGGGTGAGGGAGAGGGAGACAGAGTGACAGTGACACAGAGAAAGGCTTCTCATTCATAAAGAATTTAAAAGGTTAAGTGAACTAAAACAGCCACAACTTAACTGTATGTGTTTGGAAATATTCATGCTGAGTTTTTTTGTTGTTTTTGTTTTGTTTTATTTTTTACATCCTGACCACAGTCCCCTCCCTCCTCTTCTTCCAGTCTACAACTCCATCCCCAGATCCCCTCTACTCCTCCTCAGTTTCTCTTCAGAAACAGCAGCCAGCATGTCAAATTGCAATAAGACTGGGCACATCCTTTTCTATTAAGGCTGGATGAAACAACCCAGTAGGAAGAAAGAATTCCAAAGGCAGGCAAACAGAGTCATAGACACATACTGAATTTAAATAAAGAAACTCAAACATATTTAAGGATGTAACTGGTAAGCATGAAATTTATAATCCTGCCAAAGGATGAGTGTTTCTGAGAAGACTTTCCTAGAGCAAGAAACTGCATGGTTAGCGCTTACAGGTTGTGAGAAGATACCATGTTTTCAAATGAATCGGGTAGGTTCAGCTTCTTCCAAGGTCTGTTAGCCAGGATTAAATAACCAGAGCACAGATCTCATGGCCATGTTTGCTTCCTGGTCTTATAAGCCAGCAGTCCTTTTGCATGTAATATTATTAAGGGGCAAAATGCAGGAGACTCACCATATTTGGCTGAGCCTCATAAGCGTCAAGCAATTGGATGTACTTGTCCTATTATTTTTAGTTCTGTGCATGCAGACTCGCATCATTGATCTACAGGAAAGCTTATGTTTTCAGTTGTCATGGTGCACTTCCCAGAAACAAAAAAATGATGTATGTTCTCTTTTGAAAACAATTGATAAATTCCACATTGACAGAAACATTTCATTTTCCAAGTCATTTGTCTGTTTGCCATAAATAGGGTACTGGTTTCTGCCATCCAAGTCCATTCCTTTTAGTGGACCTTTCTTTTGTTAATACTTTTCAACTTTTATTTGGGTCTCACAAATGGCCATTAATTAACTCAGGGAGAAACCAAGCCATTTTTTTTTCTGGGAAATGGAAAATCTGGTAAATGGCTTATACTTCTTCTTTGTCAAAACATTTATGTTTTTAAAAACTGCATCAGAACATTCAATGATCCTTTATAAATTCCATGTGTTCGGTCCCATTTAGAATGGTAGACATGGGGACTGTGTGACCTTCTTACTGATAAATTGGCTTAGTCCTAGCGTCAGGGCCTTGGCTCAGTTCTTGATGGACTGCATCACTTCCAGGATGCACCAACACTGTTTATTAATGTCTTTTACCTGGCAAACTTCAAGACGGATGCAAACTGATCAGTTTTAATTTTAAGAAAATACACTATGCCTGTGAATAAAAATATTTCTAATCACGTAAATGAAAGGCATTAGTATTGAGGGCTCTTGACAATAAAGTCTATATCTTGCAAACTATCACGTACCCTGAAGCACTAATTACCATTTACCAATACACTAAGCCAATATACTGCTATCATATGCTAGGGACACATATAAATGCTGAGGTAGGGCCTATACTTGTGAAAACTCTGTAGTTATTTCTATCTTTGAAGTCATAATTAATAAGATCACTGTTATAGTATGAAATGAAGTTATCTTGGCCCACATGCCTCTTGCTGAAAATGTAGAATAAACCAGATACAATCAACATTCATTCTTTGTTGTATCTTGGCAACTGAGCAAGGAGCCTTTCCCAAACATAGCTAGTATATGTATCAGATCTTAATTAAGGAAAACAGGACTTCCTTAATTTGACCCTCTTATTTGACAAGTTGCCATGAAAGCATGATACTATCTCATGGAACCTTATGAGATGAATGAATCAGAGTGTAATGGAGAAAAGGAAAGTGTTGATGCCACAGAGATGATTCAGAAGGTTTCATAATCAATAGGTTAGTGAGGTCATACCTGACACATATTAGTTCCAAGTACTTGCATTGAATAGGAGGAACATTAGTATAGGAAAGGTGACTCAGTATTTGGGAAAACCACAGGTATATGTGACAGATCTAGTCCATGAAAACTAAGAGAGGAATTTCATAAATTATATTTAATTTAGCATGATATAACTTTGACCTTTTAAAGGATGGTGGTCAGTGAGTTTTGAAATGTGTTGATTATTCTTTGGACTTGAACCATTGAAAGGATTTTCCTGCAGATATAGTGTATCCACTTGTATTTAGCAATAACTAAATGAAATTATTTCAAAATGGTATCCCAAAGAAAGCCTAGGGTATGATCATATTCAAACTGTATGAATGAGTGACATGAATGCATAATTCAGTATGATCTGGATTTATTTGAGCAAACTATAGGGACAGACTTGTCTGTTTTCCTATGTGTTCTTGACCTCAGTGTCTAAGCACCTCACCCAGACCTGTCTGAACATCCTCTTGAGAATGAATGTGATCACTGACATAAATGATTAACTTTCCTCTAGACAGCTCCATTAATAACCACTGAATTATTACAGTTTTATTTGTTTCCCATTGGTTATTCTTGGTCGCTATCCATTAAACAGAAATCCACTCTTGCTTAAATTTATGCCTTACAGTGGAGGTAGATTCAGCCAACTGCTCTTTGAATCTTTATAATCCTGAAATGATTTCTTTAAGTAAACTTCCATGAATCCTCAGGAGCCTCTTTTCCTGAAAACACCAAAGAGAAACTTCCCTTAATTGAGCATAAAATAACATTTCATAGACTTGGGTGTTCTATAAATGACAGACTATTCATTGAGGTTATGGGGTCATGGGAGCCAGGGCTTCAGTCATTATTGAAAACTGATCCCGGGGTCTGAAAGGCTGCTCTGTTTCAGCCCAACACTGACAACTATTAATATGCCAAGAATCCAGAAGTGAGTTCCTTGCATGAGAACATGATGGGGGCTGGGAAACGATCATCAGAGTTGCCCCATTGATCAATCACCTGTTCTTTGGTGACTCCCCAGGAAAGGTGATTTTTTTCAGCAAAATAGACTCCACATCATCATTATTGTCAAAAGCACTAGATATCACCACCTTTGCCCTGAGCTCTGTCACACTTAATCTGGATTATTTTAAACGTCAGTTCACGTGAATCGTAATATAGTCACTCATGTTCTTCTATGTGCTCACATACTGCTTTGTGTGTCTTTCAGAATTTTCAAGTCAGGAAAAACTCTAAAATTAGTTTTGCAAAATAGCTTCACTTTTCAGATAAACAAAAAAAGACCCAGAGAAATAAGTTAAGAGGCCAGGGCCAAAGCCTACCCAGCATTAAACATTTAAAGAGAGTTCTTGGGAAGTTTCATGATTTCAACAGATGTCACAGCAAGCACTGGGAAATTTTAGATGTGGACATCAATGGCGGATCCTGAATTGCTACACTCATGGTTGATGGCAATTCCACAGAGACTGTTACAGTTAGCAAGAGTTAAGTCATAGATTCAGACCCCTTGATGTACCCATTCTCCTTGACTGGAATTGTGATTATACTAGGAACAAAATCCATGTGCTCCTTCCAGAGGAGGCTGCATTCTCCATGTAGTAGTTTTTCTTCCCTCAGACAATGAAAGCAATGCTTTAGGCATATTGACCAAATTGTTGGAAGATCAATTACTATTGAGTTAGAGTTGAATGAAATAGTTTCAAAAGTGTTTTAATTTTTTTTCCCCTCATACCCTCCATTCTTCTAAAGTCTTGTGAAGTTCATGTGATCTTTGGCTGACTTGTCTATGATTCCTGACACAACACAAACTACATTTTGACACCCCTTGTTCCCTCCACTGCCTTTTCCTTGCTATCTTCCTAAATAAGAGAACCATTACAATAGAAGAAAAATGCATTAGCACAGAGAGATAGGAAGAAATCAGACGGAGTATTATTAAAGCCTGTTTCCTATATAATAAAAATTCTTAGTAAGTGTGACGCAAACTAGGTCAAACTGGCAGACACAGGAGAGATGTAGAATGCTGTCATTTCTCTTAAGAGCGTCACTAGTAAGGGAACTTGTTGGCTAAGAAGTGAGAAGCTAATGGCAGCATGGAGCAGAACATCTGCTCCTCGCATAGTTTCCTTCCCTCTCTCCTTCCCTCCCTCTGTCCTTCCCTCCCTTCTTACTCTCCAACCCCCCTTGTTCCTTTTGTCTTTCCTCTTTTTATCCTTCTTCCTGGTTTCTCTTTTCTTTTTTCTCTTTTTTTGTTCTTCATGATTCTTTCTCCATTACACTGTTCTTTCTCTTTCTTTCTTCCTTGCATTTCTCTATTCCATTTTTCTTCTCTTTTAAAATCTTCTTCCTTTACTGTTTTTGAAGAATTTTTTTTTAACTTTTCACCTGTTCCATTTTCTGTACCATGTCCTGGAGATATTAGAGACCAGCATGAAGAGACTCAATTATCAATAGTAAATCATATTCAAGAATAAAATGCAAGGTAGATTGAGCTGTGAATGTGCAAGGAGAAACTCATCTCAGAAAGGAGTGAGCAATGAGCATTGCCAATGACTGGGACCTCACAAGGGTGAGAAAGCCTATCCATTGTAAGAAGAATGTTACACAGCAGGAAGCAGGAAGTATTGGCTTCCAAAAGTGTAGAGTTGAGTAGGTCACATTGCAGTGAAATAAAAAGTTAACTAGGATGGAAAAGAATGACAGAGTAAAACATAACATCCATGTGGCTGTTTTAAGCTCAGGCTTATTATATTAGATGATTAAAATTAATCAGTTCCCAGTTACGTGTTAACTGAAGATGAGTAATGCACAGAAGTGTAAAGCCTATTGGAGAAAAGAGCAGATGATCTCTGAATACAGGTAGTTAACAATCAGAAGATCCAGGATCAAACTCACCTGCTGTCTAGATGATTAAAGAGTAAAGAGCATGGTTCACAGTCCAAGAACATGAACTTTAGTGGCAAGAGAGAACCATCTTTTTATAGTCTCTCATCTGAAATCCTTGGAGCCTATTGCATTTCAGAATTAGAGTTTTCCTTAGAAAAGTAAATTATTATACATTTTCCATCAACACTCTCTGAGTTCTGTAGAAATCTAATAATCACACGTGGGGGGGGGAAGCACATGAATATTTTTACTAATTGGGATAAATACTGTAAAAAACCTTAATTCACTTTATATCAGTTTATATTTGGTTTTGCCACCCAGATAGATTTAAAAAAAAAATACTTTTTGTTTTCAGAGCCTATAAAGTTTCCAGTTAATGATAAGATATTAAGAATGTACTTGGTGCACTCCTGAGCCCTGGGGAAAACAGATGAAGCAATAACATTAATTATCCCTTGAGTTTATAGCAGTCGGAAGTATAAACATTCATTCCAGACTATACAGTGTCAGTGCTGGCTGAGATGTTTCAAGTTCTTTTTTTTTTTAATTATAAAAAAATGAAAACAAAATAAGAATGGGAAAGCACAGAAGCCACGGAGGCTTGGAACTCTGTATGAGGAAAGGGAGGAGACAGAGGGAAAAGCCAAAGAATAAATGGTTCTTAAGGTGGAGGGAAAGGCAGGGGAGATATAACTAAGCTTTGGAGAAGTTCCACTCTAGGGCAAAGCTGCACTTGTAGTGGTGAAGGAGGAAAGTACAGAGCAGTGACCATGCTGTGGACAACTCTGTATGGAAGCATTCTGTCTCTGCAAATATGATCGCTTCAATGTCTTTTTAAAAACCAAATTATGTTTTAATATATCTTTAGTACCAGAAATAGAGCATGCCATCACTACCTGTAAGAGGACGAGGGAATTTTAACAGGAAAAGCTTCAGAAGTACACAAGGAAAGGAAATGCAAAAAGAGATGTACCTGTATTTTTCACAACTTAAAAATAATAGCAAACAAGTAGGAGTAAAAGACAGTAGAAAGGCACATTATTTTTATTATTGCCATTGTTATCACGAAAGGTCTGCTTCACACACGAGATAAATGTACTGACGTGAGCATTACCCTGTAGAACTGAAGATAGAGTCTCATTTTTTGTTAAACCAGGGAGTCTGCCCTCACAATGAGAGTTCCTGGTATTTAAGAGATTTATCTTAAATACCACAAATGGCTCTCAAGTTCAGCCATTTGGAATAGCTGTGGTTTTAATGCTGAAGGAGCTTCTACTGGTTGCTTAATGGAAGCAGTCCTGTGCTTTCAAGAGAGAGAGAAAGAGCCTAGGGTGTCCAGGACTGCATGACAGTAATTTAGGGCACATCTGTTTACTAACGACAACAGAAATCCTAGTATTTTTACTGTCTGCATAACCATAAGCATTCAAAGATCAGCTCTATGTCCCTAAGGGTTATACCAGTGTTTCAGTTCCAGCCTTTTGGCCTAGGACCTCCTATAGAGCCATATATCATATTCTTGGAAAAGCACAATAAAGGAGCTTGTTGTAACTCCTTCGAAACAGCTTCCCTGTACCTGGGGTCACCGCACATTTGGAGTCCTTTACTCCAGGTTTGAGGCAAGGTTATTTACAAAGTTGAAGGCAGCTAAAACCCAAAACAGATCCCATCAGGTATCCACTGAGCCCAAAAGACAGTGAAGCAAATGCTAGGAATAAATGGGATGACTTTTTTTCCACAGGCCCCCAACATACTTTTTGACTTACAATAGTGGGAACTATGCAGTCTATAGCTCTTTCCCTTGGTCTTCTCTCTGCCTGCCCTAACCCTAGATGGTGTCTAAGCCTGTCACATTCTACTCTTTAACCTAGTCTCAAGGAGCAGACAGACTAATCTTCCTGTCTTGCTCAACCCTGATTCCTTTGTATTGATTTATCAAGTTCTTTGGGAGGTGATGTGATCCATGGGTAAACAAGAACTTGCATTTGACAAGGGAAGTTGGAGACATGATTCAATATACAGGCACATGTTGTGCTGTTTATCAACAAGGACACGTGCAGAGCTCTGCAGGGTTTTGTCTTTGAGCAGACATCATAGATACAAGTTTGTATGTACTCAATCCTAATGGAATAGTGTATAATGTGTATTATAGTATATTGTGCATGTAGTCTGCATGGTTTATAGTTCTAAATATGTACATGCACACATAGGTTACAGTGGTTAGGAAGGCCTACATCATCTGATCTCCAGCTGACTATCTGAACTCATTTTAACCACTTCTTTTCAGCTGTGCAACCCTCTCAGGAAATGATTCTTAACCTTGGAGTCTCAACTCCCACAGGGGTTGCATATCAGATATTCTGCATGTAAGATATTTATATTTCAATTCTTAGAGGTACTAAAATTACAGATATGAAGTAGCAACAAAATAATTTTCTGGTTGGGGGTCACCACAACACGAGGAAATGTTTTAAAGAGTCACAGCATCAGGAAGGTTGAGACTGATTGCTCAACCACTGTAATCTTTGTATAAAGCAGACATTTCCAACAGAGGAAATTTCTTAGTATACTCTTGTAGATTTTCTCATTGTTAGGTCCTACTGTCCTTAAAGATAAACTCATACTTTAGTTTCTTATTAAGATTGTCTCAAATTATACAATGAAATATAGTCTTTGCTCCCTACCCAACAAGTTCACTCTTATTATAGTCTATATTTTCTCTTGGTTTTCTCGGCAGTTGTTAACTATCTATCATAATATTAACCTACCATTTCTTCATTTACTTGTCCTTTAACTTGTAGAATATAAACTTTCTGAGAACTGACACTATAGATTTTATGCTCTACAAAAGTGCTTGGCATGTAGTACTTGGTCAATAAACATTTGTTTAAAGACTAAACTCTGCAGTGGGAGAGTGCAGCACAATACTATTAGTTAAACAGGTGTGCTGTCCCATCCATAATAGCTATCTGCTGTTTACAACTAAATCTATGAGAAAATGTGCTCTACATCCCACTAAGCATTATTTAACCAAACAATTGTAGAGAGATAGGTACAAATTTCAAAGGCTGTACATTTTAAATATGAACAAGCAGCAATGAACCATTTGGTTAGGCAGACATTGGGAAATGTAGTCCTAATTGGTTGTTCATATAAATGTGGTCTTTTGCAATGCACATTTATTTAAGCCAGGAAATTAAACTAAACAAATAAATAAAACTAGGAACAGAGGAACCAGCAAACCTTCCAAATGCTGTTTTTAACTCTCATTTTTTCCATCTCCAAAGCATTTATTTATAAGATGAAGACAATGCCAATGTCTGTGAGTCCAAATCGCCCAAGGTCCAGTGATACCACCTTTCATCAAAGCAGAGAAACTATGTGAGAACTGGCCGAGGCACCTGAGAAAATAGCTAGTGGTAACTGGAGAAGTGAATGGTAGATGAACCGTGCTGCTAGTCAATGAAAGTGAGCCAACAGACACTGAGCTGGAACAGCTGAAAGACTGCTTATAGGGTTTGGATGATTGCCCCATGGTCTAAAAGTGGGATCTAGAAAGCTTCCCAGTCAATTCAGAACAAACATCTGCTAAACTCTCTGTTGAGCTTGCTTTTCATATGTTGCCCTATAAAAAGGAAGGTATTTAATGATGGTAAAAAATGGAATACAGGAGCTATAAAGCTGAGCACTGGGATTCAATGCTGGGGTGATGTTGCAGATGAGTTAGTGCTTTCTGTAGATGTTTCTAAATGTGTTGCAGCTGCTGGCCGCTGTGTGCAATGGTGGAGCTGGTATTACCAATGGCTGATGGGTCCTCTTGTCAGAGTCCACAGTGTAAACAATTTTGCATCTCAGAGAATGATGGGAGGACTTGGCTGCCTGTCATGGGATGGGATGGCAGTGAAGAGACAGCTTTTAGGAAAATTCCCTGGGAATTACCCAAGTCTTCCATTAGCCCCTTACTTGCATGTTTTCTTTTCTTTCTTTTCTTTGGACATATTTGTGTTTCTTCTTTACCTGTTCAAACTATTCTTGAAGTCCAAGTAGTATGGTCTGATCCTCTACCTTTGAAAAGTAAAAATGTACATAACATCACTAGATATTTTAAGTTAGACAATCAAGGTAGGAATCAACTTTTATTTATACAATGCACTAATAAGTAAAACTTAAGTTTCCAGGTTAATTTCAAAAAATTTATGTGTTAGTTTTATACTATTGTAATGTGTGTGTGTGTGTGTGTGACTGTGATGAGGATAACACAGATTCTGATGAAATACAGAGAATTGTAAGGGAGTAATTTGGAAAATTGCATCTTTAAGAAAAATGTGAGGGCTACTTAAAAAAGATAAATTCTGAAACACCTCATATCTATTAACATTTAAACAAGAAGATATAAACAACAAATTGATCATAAAAACCCATAAAGTTAAAGCAGTAATAAAACATCTTCCAACAAAGAAAATCCCAGGACAAGATGGACTCACTGCCAGATTCTATCAAACCTTTAAATAGGAGCAAAGCCAAGTTCCTCCACCTACCCCATTAAACAGAAGGGAAGGTACACTACCAAACTCATTTCATGAGCTCACCTTACCCTGATACCAAAAAGCTGGAAAGACCCAACAAAGAAAACTACAGTGCAGTGTTCCCAGTGAACCTATGTGTAAACATTATCAAGATATTATTTCAAGAATGAGGGTTTGCTTCAACTTACGCAAATCAGTCAGTGTAATTCAGCAGATAGACTCATGGGCAGATAGACTCATGGGCAGAAATTGTATGATTAACTCAATTAATACAGAAAAACCTTTGACACAGTTCAGTGCTTATAAGATACTGTGCTCAGTCGTAACTAGAGAGCAAGGAAGAGAAAAGAACAGAGAAATAAGTAGTAATTGAAGAAGTCAATAATCCCTCTTTGCAGGTGAGATGATCCTACACTTAAAAGGCATTAAAGATTCCACCCAAAAAGTTCTTAGACTTTAGAAATACTTTTAAATACAAAGTTAACATATAAAATTTATTCGTTTTTCTCTGTACCAATGAACTTGCCAAAAATTGGGGAAACTACATTCATAATAGCTTCCAAAAAATATAAAATACTTAGGATAAACTTAACCAAGGAGATGATGGACCATTATAATGAAAATTTGAGGACATGGATGAAAGAAATTGAAGAAGACCATAGATGTTAACATGATCAGCCCATCCATAGTCATGATAGGCAGAAAACAAAAATGTGAAACAGCAATCACAAAAACAATCTACAATTATGAGTAAGCTCCTTTAAAATTTCAATGGTTTTCTTCATAATACTGAAAAAAAAAATCTTAAAATTCATATGGAAATTCAAAAGATCCCCAAAACTTAAAGTGATACTTAAGCAATAATTACCCTGTCCTGCAGGGCATCAAACAGGGGTCCGGAGAGGTCACCTGAAAGAGAAGATGGGGGAAAACAGGCAAACGCAAGAATCACGGCTTGTCTATAGGCTGATCAAACCATAATTTTTACTTTTTCACACAGGGGTTATATACACAAAAAGGCAGGATGTGGGGAAGGGGATGATGCAGGAGTGTAGGTGTTCAGGGGGAGTACAGATATCTTCCAGAACAGAGTATCAGCTGGGTGAAGGTTCAGGGGACAGATCACTATGACTCCACCTATGATTCACTTGTCCTTATCTAAGTTGGTTCTATCCACCAAGGTTACCTATCTACAAGGTCTATGACTACTCAGACTGGCAATTTTCGACCAGAGCTGCTTGTTTACACTAGCTTATAGCCATCTGTTTCAGTGTTTTTCCACAGAGACCCAAGACTTTGTGTGAACAGGCATGTGTGTCAGGCGTATGGCTTATTTTAGGCCTTCAGTGTATAAGCAGGGCTGCCCCTGACAAATAATGATGCTTGAGATATCAGAACATCTGATCTCAAATTATATTACAGAACCATTGTAAGAAAAATAGCTTGGTACCAGCACAAAACTCAACATTTGGACCAATGAAATAGAAAAGACCAGAATTCAGTTTCCAGAACCCACTTAAAACGTAGGTACAAAAGAGAAACAACTCCACAAAACTGTCCTCTGACCTTCATATACACAGTGATATGCATATAGTCCCAAAACTATGCATAAACACACACACATACACAAATATACACACACGGTGGGGGGAGAGAGAGAGGGAGAGAGAGAGTAAGCGAGAAAAGACTAGAGGACCAGAAACAAAACTCGACCCAGCTATAGCCATGTAATAATGATTTTACAAAGCTGACAAAGCATACACTGGAGAAAAAATAATTTTACAAATGATTCTTGGAAAACTAGATTTTCATGTGTAAAAGATTCAAACTAGATCCATATCTCTTACCTTATACAAGAATCAATTAAAAATGGATCAAAAGACCTGAGACTAAAACTGCCAGAGAAAACTTGGAAAAACACTTTGAGATATGGTTATAAGCAAGGACTTTTTATAGGGAACCTCTGTAGCACATGGAATAGCCCTAAGAATTGGCAGACGGAATTACAAGGAATTAAAAAAATACTCCTGCATAGGAAATGAAAGAAATGGCCCACAATGAGAAAACTATCTTGCCAACTACACATCAGAAAACAAATTAATATCAAGAATATCTAAAGAACTCAAAATGTAAACACACATGCAAAAATCACATCTTTGGATCAATAAATAGACTAATGAGCTAAATAAACAGTTGAATAATGTTGGACACCCTTAACATCAGGGAAATCCATTGAAACTGTGTGAGATTCCACCTCACCCCAGTCAGAGTGACTGGCCTCACAAAAGCAAAGGACAACTTATGGGGAAAGAGGAGCTATTATTCATTGCTGGTAGGAGTGTAAGCTGGTGTAGTCACTATGGAAATTAGTATGAAAATCCTTAAAATGAAATTATAAAACAATAAAACTGCCATATTTCCCAGCTATACCACTCTTGAATATATATCTAGAGGTCAGCGTTCCACAGACATACTTGTACATCGATATTTATTGCCAAACAGTTCACGGTATCTAGGAAATGGCAATAACATACTTATCTATTCATAGATGAACAAATTTTAAGAAGTATAATAGATATATGGAGTGGGATATTATGCAGCCATAAAGGAAAATTAGATCATGATACTTTTCAGAGAAAGAGCAGTAGCAGAAAAGAATGACAAGTTTTAAATATTTCTTCTTATATTCAGAGACACTGTGTGTGTTTGTGTGTATGTGTGTATCACAACACTAGAAAGTAAATTGAGTCATGATGAAGTCTTCAATGAGGTAGAAATAGAAAAAGAATATGGCACAACTCCTTGGAGGCGTAATTTATCCATGCCACTGAAATGAGCCAAACATAACCCCGAAACAACAACAACAGGAAACAATAGGTTGTCTGATTATGAATTACATAGTGTATGCCAAGCATCAAAATTTGATTTTTTATTATGCTTTCATATGTAAGGTCGTAGTCTCTGGTTTGTTTGTCATTGAAGAGAAAATATGAAAACTGAAATAGAAAGATAGTTCTAATATTTATTCATTCAATATGTTATTTGGTAAATTCAGATAACACACAGAGGGCCAGTTATAAACATCAAAGCTGATATGAAACACATCACTGAATGAAGGCTTTTATAGGAAGGTGTAACCAAGCATCCTTTTCTATTTGGAAAATGTCCTTATTCTTGCCTGAATCTCTAATACCTAATTATCTAACACCATTGACTTTTATTATGATTGGTTTTCTAATAGGTTATATTAATATTCAGTGTTTGAATATGTCTGCTTTTAGTGCGAAGAAAAGCCAATACCGTGACACTAATACCACATTTAATGTGATTTATTATTTTAATTTTTATGATGGCTCTTGATCATCCTTTATTTTTAATATTCACATTTCAAGGTTCTTAGAGTTTTCCTGTTACCACTGTTTTTGCATAATTGGTATTATTTTATCTCATGCTATCTCTCTCAGGTGAATAATCCCCATCATTATGCCGTATTACCAGCAGTAACACTCAAGAGCTGGAGATAGGCATGTGATGTAGCTTATTTTTGTCAAGCTTGTGTTTACATGTTTGTGTTTTCTATCTTCTCCTTCCTACCCTTTCTTTCTTTTCTCCTTTGCTTCTTTCCTGTCTTTCTGCCTTCTTTGTCTATCTCTGTGTCTCTGTGTCTGTCTCTGTCTCTGTCTCTCTCTCTCTCTCTCTCACTCTCTTGCTCTCTTGCTCTCGCTCTCTCTCCCTCCTATGTGTGTGTGTGTTTCTCCATTCTCCACACTGTCCTTTCCCTTCATTTTTTCCTTCTAAAGAACATACTAGAAGAAAATGGGTTTCTGCTGCTGCATAGAGTATGATGCCTAAACTGTCATGCACAGTCAGGACAACTGTCTTCCTCACCCCAGTTCATACTGCTGAGAGTAGAGGTTGGGAAGACGAGACCAGGGGCAGCAGAAGCACAGCTGACGATCAACGGGCAGTCCCATGTCTTCAAGACCCTGGTCTCTAGCCTTTTCTCTCATAAAATAGTGGCATCTGTGAATCCTCAGATCTTTTCTGATCTTGTGGTAACAGATGAATCCTGCAGGTTCTTGACACTGATAAGCAATAAGATAAAGGTCTGGCATCCTCACCCTGCTCTAATGAGTACAATTGCATTGGACCATGTGATATGCTCATGTGCCTATCATGAGAGTGGCTGGAAAGAGCATTTGAGCAGAAAACAGCAGATGGGGATGGGGGTGAACTCTAAATTCCACTTAGCATTTTCTTCCTTTGCTTGACTCTCCAAACATTTCAGGTCTGGTAAGCCTTATGTTTCTTCCTTGTCTTCCTACTTAAGGATATCAAACCTATCTTTGAGTCTTCTTCCATTACTGATGAGTTTCATATGATTTTCTTTTATTCATTATGTGTAAGGAATTCAGCGTGTCCACTTAGTTCTGGACCTGTGGTTCCCCATCACCCTCTCACACAATTGAGCCTTTGTTCTTTGCTTTGGCCTCTGTCTGGAGGGCTTGTCCTTTCTCTCAGTCCTTGGCCTCATTCTAAGTTCACTATTCATTTAATTAACTCCTTTGTTCACGGCAAATTTTTCTCCACATCCTTCAAGTCTTTGGTTGTTGATGTTATTGTTGTTGGTGGTTGTGGTATAAAGTACTTATAAAACTTTCTTATCTGAAAAGCCTGCCATAGTTACCCTTCAGTATCATCTCCTTGGTGGCTCCCTTTATTAATGAGTGCTGCAAGCACCCTTCTTGTGAGTGGTACCTCTCCCCATATACCCTGATGTTGATGTATATCCCCCTTGTGTTTATGCATGGACGCTTATCTATGACCTTCACTTTGTATCACTCTCTGGTAATATTTTTCATGGTGATAATGAAGTTCAAAAAGAACATGTCTGGGATTACTTTCTGTATAAAATGCATATAACTAGAAATGATACATCTAGCCTGCAGCCTTTTGATACAATATTTCCAAAAGAATCTAAAAGAAGAACATAACTCTGGTCAGCTTTAGTGGAAACAAAACTAATAAATCATCAGTACAAAAAACGATGCCATGTCTGACATAAGCAATTTCTCTCTCTATTAGAAGCATCAATTAGAACAAGAAAGGAAGACAAATACCTATAAATTAGGTATCTTCACACTAGCATGAAGACAAAGAATGTGATCAGACCTGACAAAAAGGTAGTTCCTTCATTCATTTCATTCTTCCTCAGGCTTCGGAAGACCTACTAACATTTTGTGACCTACCATGTCCTTCTCAGGAACTATGATATTTAGAGCATTTGGGCAGCAGAAATGTAGGCTAATCCTATTTCACCTCATAAATTATTCCTCTTACTGAGAATAGTTGAGCTTGGCAGTATTAAAAACAGATGAAGAGGCTAGATACATCCGCCATTACTTGTTATAACCTCCTGTTCTTTACTGTAAGCTAGTATGTCTTTTTCCACCTGGGTATTTACAGAACATAGACTTGGGTTATAAAAGTCACAGATTCTCATCACACTAATATTTCACCCTGGAACTGTTGGGTTTTTATCCAGTCACCAAATAAATACCCCTAAGTCACCCCAGTGACCTGTATGGCTCATATTGCAATTGTGACTTCTTTATATCCTGGCTTCTTGTCTTTGTCTTGATAGGAGAATTCTAACAAACCAGTCTAGATTAAAGACACTGAATATCTTATAGTTGAGATTCCAGATCCAAGTATCTTCAGGGATGTGAGAATTGAGTGAATCTACTCTACTAAAACATGGCTAAGAAGCACTCAATTGTTTTACAAATTGCTGTGTGACACCCTCAGTACTTTCATGATTCAAGATGCTCTCCCACTCCAGAAGGAGAAGTTGTGGATTGGAAATACTCACGTTGCTTGATAGTATGATTTCACAGTAAAATCCTGGAGAAGACCTTATCATGCATGTCCTTGACTGTTTCTTTTGTCTACCACATTCTTCTCTACCACATTGTGCCAACCAAGAATAGAATCTCCAAACACCAGCATACAGCGGATGTTTGTGCTGAAATCAGTTGAGTCACTGCAAAAATCAAGCTTCCAATTTTGTCTATTCTTTTTTAAAAAAAAAAAAAAAAACATCCAACAGAATGCTATTTCTACCACTTACTCATTTTATTTACAATTTCCCAATGAAAACCAATTCAATAACATGGGAAGTTTTGATGAATCAAGAATAAATCCACAAACACATCTACTCTTGTGATTCTTCTTAAAATTAGTATTTTAAAATTTTTCTTAAAGTACATTTTGAATCCCATAGCATATTTATTCATTCATTAATCATTTAATGGATATACATTAGCATACTTTATCTGTAGAGATAATATTGTGTGAAAATTAAAAATTTTAGGACTTGAATGGCATGCATTCTCTCACAATCATTTAAATGTACTGTTGAGTATGAAAGCTGTCATAGGAACATAAGTAAATTGACTCACTACATTTCAATAAAAATTTATTTACTAAACTAAAGAAGACTGTTGTTTGCTGACTCCAGATTTACTACACTGGCTAGTTGATTTGTCCTCATTACTATGCTGGGTTCTTAGAACAGATAAACAGAACATGCCATATGCCTCTGAGTGCTAAGCAATACTCTGAGAAATGAAGCTGAACTTACTTCTGCTGCCCTTCGCTTTGCTTTTGTTTCACCCTGTAAATGTCTCAGGCCTCATGTGCCGTCAGGGTGGGTTAAGGTTATAGAATCCCATTTTCATTCCTTGCCTTTCTGCCTCTTAGCACATCCATGGTCTGCAACCAGCCAGAGGTCATAATAAAATAATGGACCCAAAGGAGCTAATCACCAACAGTAGCTTAATTTGTTCATCTTTCAAGAATACTTATATATTCAAAGTGGATATTTAAAATGCACAGACTTCTCCCTCAATGTATTAATTTCCTGGCAGAAAGCTAGAAGAGGAAATATCCCTGGCTGCAGGAAGTTCATGATAACATGTAAAATCCTACAGAGGTGACTACAATCTTCTCCATGTCTAGTGGAAATGACCAACAGGTACTAAGTTAGTGCCACTGTGGTCATTGTCTTAAGTGCTCTTCAGGTGAGATTTGCTTTGAGCTCACTTGCAGCTCCATGAATTCCTGCATTTTATAGATGAGAATATTATAGCTAAAGCTAGTAAACTTGATAATCATACATCATCCCATGCAAGGTGATACTCAAACACGAGTGCTGTGCAGCCTTAGAATGACAATTTAGAGAAGCATGTCTTTTTACACTTAGAATTATTGAACACGAATAGAAGATCAGTTCAACACTGTTTAGTGTAATCTTACCTTAAAGAAAAGAGAAGTGTGGCTTGGGAAGCTTTTGGATTTGGCAAAGTTGCTGTGGATTGCTACAAGTAAAATGCTTCTCGTGATGCTTTTTTTATTTTATTTGTTTTCATGTGTTTGTTTCTCTTTGTGCTACCACATACATAGCCTTTCAACAAATGACAATAAGGAGAACATAGATACGTTAGAAGATGATTACTTCCTGCCAGAGTCTTGGTCTGTGTCAGTCTATAGCATGTTGGACATGGCTCCTTTTTTCTCTGATCTTCACTAATCATGGCTTCCTGGAGAAACCTCCTTATCCTTAGGCACTGGCTGATTGAATCTTCTGGAAGCAAACACACACAAGATGCTCAGTTGAATGGAAGAGCAGAGCAATACATTCCTTCATTAAAATTCAACATTTAAACACCAGCAGCTACCTATGCTGCCTCTGAATATCCCAAAGGTGATTGAAATCTCTGACAAAATGCAGTAAAGCCTATTCATAAAACAATGTAAGGAAGTTCCCAGTGGGGTGGCTGCAGGAAAGGCTTTGCCTGGGCAGCCTACTTTCCATAGAGGATTGTGATGCATTGTTGAATTAAAAACAGCCATGTTTTTAAGACACTGACTGTCATGTGGCTTGGCTTTCGGTCTTCTCTAAGGACTTGTGTGTGTTTAGCCTGTTCCACCACAAGCACATTTTCATAATAGCACTTAAAAATCAAGGTGGAGTGAGAAATAAAAGGAAACTATTTTCCCTATGCTGAGCTTGCTGGATAGTTTATGTCAACTTGACACAATCTAAGGTCATCTGAGAAGAAAGAGTCTTAATAATAATAATAAATAAAAAATGCTTTTATAGGATTGACCTGTTGGCAAGTATATAGGGTCCTTCTTTCCTTCTTCCTTCCTTCCTTCCTTCTTCTTTCCTTCCTTCCTTCCTTCCTTCCTTTCTTCCTTCTATCTTTCTTTTTTCTTTTCTTTTGATAATATAATTACATCTATCCCTTCACTTTTATTTTTCCAACCCTCCCTCACCCATATATACCTCCCTTTCCTCCCCAAATTGTTTATGGGTAAGGAGTGGTATCACAGCAATAGAAACCCTAACTAAGCCGGGCTGTGGTGGCGCACACCTTTAATCCCCAGCACTTGGGAGGCAGAGGCAGGTGGATTTCTGAGTTCGAGGCCAGCCTGGTCTACAGAGTGAGTTCCAGGACAGCCCGGGCTACACAGAGAAATCCTGTCTCGAAAATCCAAAAAAAAGAAACCCTAACTAGGACCCGGAGGATCTGAGAATTTGTCAGCTTAAGTGCTGTGGTAGTTTGAATGAGAATTCCCACCTCCCATATATACACCAGAGACTGATATATTTGAAGGGAGTGGCACTATTTGAGAGGGATTCGTAGGTGTGATCTTGTTGGAGTAGTCTAACTTGTTGGAGGTTGTGTGTCACTGGGGTCGGGCTTTGAGGTTTCAAGACCCAAAGCCAGGCCCAGTGGCTCTCTTTCTTCCTATTGCCTTCAGATCTGGATATAGAACTCGTAGCTACCACATCTTTCTATATGCTTCCCACCATGAGGAGAATGGATTAAACCATTGAAACTATAAGCAAGACCCAATTAAATGTTTTCTTTTATGAAAGTTGCCATGGTCATGGTGTCTCTCCACAGCAATAGAACACTAACACAAATGTCACAAAGTTAATGGAAATCTGTTACCTTGGTGCATATATTTCATTGGAAATCGTCTGACCAGTGTCTTCTCAAGAGGACTAAGTTAAATACAACAAGATTTAAACTGCAAGTACTTTTTCACCAATTCTACTGCTGGCATCATTTCTTTAAATGATGAAGATTATTTGTCCTTAGTACAGATAAATTGTGTGTGTGACTCTTTCTATATAGTTTAGTTTAGAAAGCTCTGTGCAGAGAAAAGCTCAATTTCTTCCCTTAGGCACTATACAGGCCACTATACAGGAAGCTCTGCTGAATGACCCATGCAGTGAAGTGGAGGTTCAAAGTGGTAATATGTAGCCAAGGAAACAAGGGTGATAAATATTCTAGAAATCCAGAATGCGAGTTTTAGAGGAAGGTGTTTTAGAAACTAAACCTTTAAGAAAAATATTTTTTATTAGTATTTATTCCTACCATATCCTTTTTGTTTTCAGACATTTTTACCCCATCAGCTTTTTGATTAATTGATATTTAAAGGAGTCATTACTTTTTTGTGCAATTCAGTCAATGTGCAGTCACCTTGTTTCATTCTTTTGTTTTTTCCAGAAGATATTAAAGCATAGCAGAGATCTGTGTTTAGTGATGATGTAAAAACATAGTGTACTCCTAAAAGGGGAAGAGTGTTTGTTTATTCTGGAGCCAGATATAAGTGACCACAGCCTGGGAACACAGATTCAGGTTGTGGCAAATACCTTATAATAATTTCTTGAAATTATTATTTATTTTTAATATACTTTATTACTATTACCATTACAACTACTGTTACTATTATTATAATTATGTACGTGTGTGTGTGTGTGTGTGTGTGTGTGTGTGTGAATGTGTGTCTATGTGTATGTTGTCCAAATGCTGTGACCTATACATGTAGATGTCAGAAGACAAGAAGACAGTGTTTTCTGGGAATCAGTACTTGCCCATACCATGTGAATCCCAGGCATCAAACAGAGGTCCCCAGGCTTATGTGGGCAAAAGCATTTATCCACTGAGCCATCAACCTCACCAGCCAGTTTTCATAATTGTTTTTATAGTACCAGAACAAAGAAATTCAGAAATGAAAACAGAGAACACTTTTTATTTACATTGGCAGGGACATCAGGTAGGTAGGTAGACTACAGCAAACCTGGAAAACATCTGCTGTGGACCTCAGATGCTCTCTGATGCCATTCTTAGCTTGAGCTGGGGTTGGTGGAAACTGGAAATATGTTTGCATATTCCAAAATAATTTTAGTAATAGTGTAGAAGGAATATCTTATATATTATATGGATGCATCACCTGTCAATTAAAAGGCCTATGGCCTATGGTTTAGGCAGGAAGTAGAAGGTGGGAAATCTAGGAGGAGAAGGGATTCTGGGACAGAGTCAGTCAAGGGAGGATCTTCCCTAGAAGATGTGAGAGACTGATGCATGATACACTGTGCATGAGCACAGGTAGCCAGCCACAAGGCAAAATGTAGATTAAAATAAATGGGTTATCTAAGTTATAATGTAGTCAGAGATGAGCCTAGCTATATGGCCAAGCAATTTGTAAATACATCTTGAGTCTGAGTCTTATTACTGGAAGCATAGACCTAGGAGGAAAAACTGGGCCTACTTCTATATAGCTTTAGTGCATTAAAGGCTTATTATAAACCTAAAAGTTGTGTGTCTTCTATTTGGGAACTGAATGATCAAAGGCTGGTAGAAACTCCCGATTTGAGATTAAATATCCAATACAACATAATAGTCTCAGGGATGCTGGGTTGTACACAGTGGCAGCAATAAATGCGTATATAGAAACTGAGCTAGCCCCCGAAAATCTATCTCTGGACAAGCAACATTCCAACTTCTGCATAATTATTATTTTTTAATCAATTAATAGTTTTGTAGAATGTTTATTGTGGCCTTTTTCTGGGAACTTCAGTTAGTTTTAGTTAGCATCAGTCGAATTGTGTTAATAAAATACAGCTAGAATCTGAACCCAGAGCTTTTTGTTCCATCTGGAATACCCTCTGACTATTTCAGGCTGTTTTCAGTGGTCGTGGTGGGTAGAGAACAGGAAAAGACAATTGGTAGACAGAAAAAGTTAAAGGTTGCTGCTCATTTCTTCTGACATGTGTTTAGAGGTATATAAGTGACACTGTGTGTGTGTGTGTGTGTGTGTGTGTGTGTGTGTGTGTGTGTGTTGTATGTGTGTGTGATGAGTGGGATTACTATCAGTAACAAACTTCTCTTAATTTCAGAATGAACATTATCGTGAAAGGTCTAAGTCTTTTCCTGCTCTTATGTCCCTGGTGCTGCCATGGCTTCATAGGGTCAGGGAGGCTGCTACAGTGCAAACTGCCACAAGCTAAACATCACTTTGTTTCTAAGAAAAGCAGATCTTTACCTAAAACCTCTAGCAGTCTTCTGTGCCACTTCATTAACTACAGCTGTGCCCCAGGTCACCCAAGTGTCATGAAAGGGGTTATCTCCTTTAAGGCTAGGCACATTACTATCTCCAAATAAACAGAGTTCTATTAGGCTGAAAGGGGATCACATATGCGATGGGCAGTGCAGTTGCCACACTTCTTACAGGGTCCCTTGTACCCTGCCAGGGAGCTCACATCAGCATGTAGTGTCATCTTATTCTGGTTACTTTGTTAGGCTTCGGGAAAAGGAAAAGTTGGTGTTCTTCACAAGTAAGCACAGTGGAGTATTTACTGTACAACACACTTACTTGCATTCCTCTGATGTTCTCCCAAAAGCAAAGGAAAACAAAAACATGAAATAAAATAAACACCCTTGCCCTACATGTTTCTGTGTGCAGAGACAACATCTAACATGGAAGACTGTTCAGTCGTATTGTTGGCTTGCTTTCCTTCAGTGTTTCCTAAACATTGTTCTCTCTCTACATAATTATCTTCCAGGGAGTTATATAATGGTAGACATGGTTTGTGCTTTTCATCTGTGCTATCTAGGTTAGTACAGTTAGATATGAGCAGCCCAAAGGACAAGTTCTTCTTTTCTCTCTGCAAAAGCAGCATTTTCAGGCATACAAAGCTTGTTGTTAAAGCAAGGTTGACTACATAATGCCACTCCAGATTTAGGTCCTGTCATTACTGGCTTTTCTTGTTCTGAGAATTGAATACTTAATGGTCCTCCTACATTGCCATAAATGGGCTATTTCATCCTAGGTAACATCAGGGGAAAGGCTAATTGAGGTGGAGTTCAGTAAGATGACAACCCCTTGTTAAACAGCACTTCTTCCTCCAGGTCACTATATCACTTATCCTTGCTGTGGTCACATGACCAGCAGTTGTGGAAGCCACCTGAGGTAGTAGTAGGAACAGCCATAGCACTACAGACTGTCCTCTCAGAACATCTGCTTCAAAAGAAGATGGGAGCTTGGGGCTGGAGAAATAGTTAGGTTGTTAAGGAATGCTCTTCCAGAGGACATGCGCTCTGTTCCTAGAACCCATGTCAGGGTTCACAACTTCCTGTAACTCTAGCTCCAGGGGATCTTTTGCCTTCAACATGCATGCACATAAAAAGAAATCTTAGAAGGAAGAATGTGAAGAGAAAATAAGTTTTCATTCACTTGGCTCTTCTGCCTATAGCTTGTACTAATTCTCCAATTTGTCTTAAATTTAAACAACAAACTCAAATTATAAAATATAAACAGATTTTTTTTTTTTTACTTGTGAGTATGCTTTCCCAGACTGTGTTAGCCAGGCAGCTATCCCACTGTTATCTCCTGGATAGAGCACACAGCATTTCTAAGAACACTTGATGTCCTGGTGGCTTCTTCCTTGCCTTGGCTTTTACTCAGATACCTCTTGCTTTCTTGAAGTATTGTCTGATCTGTAGCTGAGCTTTTCCCAGTGTGAGAAGCCTCCTCACACACGCTGATGGTTCTTTAAATTCATTTTTCTATTTGGGACTGTACTGTTTATTATGGAGACCACCTACCTCTCTGTCTGTCCTCAGTACCTAGCTGTGAACTCCACTTGGGTAGGAAGTTATTATAGATCTTTGATGGAAATGATTCATATATAGAAGCCAATAAGAAGTATTAGAATGAAAAGAAAGAACAAGGAGGCTTCTGGGAGCAGCTGGTGGTGGTGTGGGGAAAGCACAAGAGCTCCTTGGCTCTGTTTCTTCCATCCATTCATTTTGGTTACCTTAAGATAGGATCTCTTTGGTTATTTTATTTAGAATAAAATAAAATATTTTTACATGTGCATCCAAACTACAGTGGTAGCTTGATTAAGAGTATTAGAAACTCTATTGGTGATCTACAGGTTCTACTAGAAAGCAACAACTAAGCACTAATCAGGCTTTATGAGTGTGCTCCAACAGACAGAAAAGAGAAATAACAATACCCTTGTAGTCTCAGAACTTAATATCTCCTTGCCTTCTTTGATAGATACAAGTAGCTCTCTGATGCTATAGTAGTGGGGTGAGGAGTAAGCTGACCCAACTAGATCTGGAGATCATTGTGTTCTCAAAGCAGGAGCAAATCCAGCCAGAGCCAAACAGCCATCTTTCACAGGTATTCTCATAGTAATGTATGGATTGATAAAATTGTCAGCATTCCATTTGAGGTAAAGGCCCTGGATTCACAAAACATGGTACATGACTGTTTGGCAGTCCAAGCTTGGAGCCCAAGGCCTTGGAATGATCTCACATGGACCCTACTAGATACAAGGTGCTAGGAAAACTGCAGGACATCAGTATGGCTCCTGTATCTGCATAATGGGGATCATAATGGCATCTACTTCATCCGATCAGTGTGAGGGTTGAATTGTTTAAATGCATGTAAGGTACATACAATAGTAATTAGAATATAGTGGCTATAGCAATTAATAAATTATCAAGAAAGAATAACTAAGGGCTTAGAGGTGGAGTATAGAAGATATTAGGAAGGTGGCAATTATGTGATCCACTTGGTAGAATTTGAAAGCTAAACAAAAGTGCCACGGAAGGCCAGAAGCCTTCGGAGAAGAGTCTGGATGGATACTGAAGAGCTGTTCAGCAGCTAAGGCTGGATGCCTTAAAGGGCTGTAACCAACCAGGACTTCATGAGATGCCCAGATGTCTGTCAGGACCCTGCCTGTGTTTCCCTAAAGTTGACTTTTATTTAACTCTTTTGAGTTGGGAGTGTTTGTCTGTGTTCTGTGCTATGACATTTTGAAGCTGTTTTTCCCCTTTGCCCTTTCATCTCCCCCAGCCCCTGGAGGAATTTTCTAGGTCTTGGTAACCTTTGACAAGAAAAATGTAGTTCAGGCTCTCAGCAGTGGTCTAAGCCACACAGATATTAGAGGTCAAAGGAGCTCAATTACATTTCTTCAGAGGACTTGGATGGACAGTAGTGCTGTGCAGATGGCTGATTGAAGTTTCTGCAAAAGCAGGGAGGAGTTCAAAGGTCAGCTTGACCATGTATATCCCTTCCACTTTATAAGATGCCTAAGGAGGAAGTACTCTGACTGACAAGACTCAGAACTGTAATAAATGCATTGAAATTGCCCTTCACTTACACAATTGAAAATTATAAATATTTTAAATGATAAAATTGTGAGTCTCTTTTCTATTAATGTTCTGGGAATGCCTTAACTCTGCAAGGCTGTGGATTTATAGGATGGCTGAATAGAAAACCTTTCCTTTCATGTTTTTAAGATGAAATAGATGTCATGATTGTATGAAAAGGCTTCATAACTAAAGGACTGAATATGCACACAGTAATGAGGAGGGAGCCCAACAGGGTAAGTTCAGTGCAGTCCTTCTGGGGTAGGAGTATATGTGTAAAAACAGAGGATCAAACAATAAATATGAAAATAGACCAAACTTGCCATTGTATACTTGTCCTTTGCCTTGACTGTGTTCACCTTTTCTTCCAAAGGTATAATTTAACGTCATTGGGGAAGATTTTCTAATATCCTTAGGTATATCAATCTGTGTGCATGTTAAATATGAGATGCTTCACGATGTCAAGAGAAATGCATGAGCAATTGTTCACCAGCAATCCTGTTGTCATCTATTTCCTGTTCCTCTGACAGAATGCCTGTGGTCTTGGAACATACAAAGAGGTATATTTGGGCTCATGTTCCAATAGACTGGAAAATCCAAGGCAGGATTGTCGCAAGTGTCAGAAGATCCTCTGGCCACTTTATGACAAGATTAATAAGTAAGATGAGCCATGTGAAGAGGGGACAGAAGGGGTAGCCATTTTGTAATCAATGGAACAAATGTACTTCTGAGGGAGAGACACAAAGCTCTTTTAACAAACCCATCACTTCTCAAAGGTCCCACCTCCCAACACTGTCACAAAACAGTCAATGTCAACAGGAGCTTTGGAAAGGACAACCCACATTCAAACAATCACAGATCCTAAGCCAAGCCATACTAATGTTTGTAAAAGTTTGTACATTGAACACAAAGAATAAGCAGTGCTACTCCTAGATTATTCTATAATTCAGTCCTTAGAATGTTTGCGTATTTAAGTGTATGTTTTTGTGTAAGGGATAGAGATATACAGTTAGCACTTATAGGTCTCTAATATAAAAAGTAGCAATGTCTCCTGATACTTTTCAAAGACATTTCCCTGACTTTTCAGCTAAGTGTGATTGTTTGTCTGAGATATGGACCAGATTGTCTACAAGACTATACTTCTTTTTTCCACTTTCATCTTCTGGCTTGGAATCACCCCATTGTGTAGGAAATTGACATATAACTATGAAAGGTACAATCTACATTGGCTGACCGTAAAAAAGAGGCTAGACCATTAATGAATTTGATATGATGTAAAAGTAAATAGATGCTCATATTTGAGCCACACATTATTTGCAATGCTGCCTACAAAGAGATGTATGAAGCAAGGGAGAAATGGAAACAAAGACATTTTCCTCTTTAAATACTAACTTCTACTTATTCTCAGATGTGATACTTATTTGATGAATATAGATATTTAAAAACTTACAGGAATGTTCAGTTCTTATCACAATAACACATATTTTAGTATTATAATTAAGTAATTATTTTTAGCCTAGTCAAATTAATCCTTGAAAGTATTACATATGTATTATGTACAACCCTGATAAATTAGAATTACAATAAATCTAGATTTTTTTGGTAGTAGGTCATTTTGATAAAACTGTTTAACAGAATTTTGATTTTGTACAAAAATTTTCACTCACTAATGTTTGCTTCATTTTTTTCCAATACCTTATATCTTATATTATTTATTACAATTGATGGAGAATCTAATTGGCAAAATGACCTGGTACTGTGTAGATAAAAAACATTTTAAAGAAAATTAACATTCACAAATCAATAGTAAAATGTTTAAGAATCTGTGAGGGAGTAGGAGGCATGCAATAATTACAGGATAACTGAGTATGTCCAATAGGTATGCTTTTATACTTGCCCCAGGCTCTGGTGCAAGAGGTGAGCTGGAAGCATCTTGGTTATTACAGAACATGTCCTCACTTGTTTGTAAAAATGTATTAAAAGTCTGTGTCATTGAAGGACCTCACTTGCAAAGCACTTCTTATGGGTAGTACTTCGTGGGCTGCACATTCACCCTTAGACTTGGAAGTGTCCTCTCTTCCCCAGGCCTTGCTGTCCTATCCCCTAGGTTATCTCAGTATCTACATGGTTGTTAAGAATGTGCTTCTAAAAGACAGAAATTCTATAAGAAACACATCCATAACACATTAATAGTAGTAATTATGTAGTCATAACTTATGTTTTTCATATTATCTCATTTGTTTTCTGTGTTTTGGTTAAATAAAATCCAATTGGGGTTCATATGTTGCATGCAGTTAGCATGTCTTAAATTATTCTCTCTCTCAAATTTGGATTAAGGCATAGATTTCATGTAAAGAACATTAAAATACTTAAAGAAATATTCTTATCAAAGTGTAGAAAGTGTCCAACATGTCAGATTTCCTCAGACATCTTTTAATTGACAGACAGGAAGTAATCATTATTTTTTCCTATTTGTTTTTTCAGCCTCCTACTTTTATCCCCCCTTTCTCTCTCTTCTTGGCTTTTCTCTCTTCTTTTTTTATTTGTTGAATAAAGCAGATTGTTTAGACTATCTCATATTTGAAATCTTGAATGACATCCTTCTAGTGTTTAGCATGTTCTTCTCTCTCCTCAATTGCCCAGAACTCATAGCTACTTGAAAGCTTATATTCAGGACATAAAGTTGCTGTGTCCTGCTTGGCCTTGTGGAAGGGACAGTGTGACAAGGTTTCCTGTCCCTGATGCAGAACTAGCAGGGTGTGGGCCTCCATGAATGCCTCTCTGCCAAGGTTAATGATTCCATGATAATCAGAGACAGCACAAGTCCAGGAGATAAGGGTGTGTCTAATGTCTCAGCAAAATGGTGAATGCTGAGACCTTCAGGACATCCCTTAAGGCCATGGCAAGGAATTCTGAAAACATGAGTTCAAAATATATAATTTCTCAAGTATGTAAAATATAAGGATGCAATATGAATTGTATAAGGAGCTACACAGACTTAGAAGAGCAGAGGCAGCTGCACTGTGAGACACCTTGTCAGAAAAAAACAAAGGCAGGGAGATACAACAGCAGGCAGATTCCTGAGTTCAAAGTCAGCCTGGGGCAGAGCAAGTTAGAGCAAGGAATGGTAGGAATGGAGATCTCAGAGAGAGATCCCACCCAGCAAGCTTATTGTCAGTGCTTTCAAAGGCAGGCAGATCTCTGAATTCATTTGCAATGTTAAGGAAAAAAAAAAAAAAAGAATAAGAAAAAATAATGAACTTGCTGTCTTTTTCTAAAAACCAAGGGGCTGGGTTCAGAGAATGCTGATTCATGGAATAATTAAAGGGGAACCTGGAGGAAACAATTGAATTCATATGTAAATAAAAGATTAGGCTTTGGTCTACAAGACCTGAGTTATCTCAATGGGCTGTCTGGAGATCTCCAGAGAAAAGGGTCTGGAGCAGAGGACAGGCTATCAGCTTATACACCATGATTTGACTTTGAGTCACTCTTTCACCACTCCTAGACACCCCTTCCTCATAATCACCCCCTAAACCAATGCCAGTCCTTGGCAAAAATATGCAAGGACACAGACGTAATGTTCCCAAGTATAAAGGTATGAATATATTACTGAAACACATATACACACCACTTGTAACAGTCCTAAAGGGCTGTATTCTGTCAATACTTCTCTATGTATTGATTATAGTATTTCTATTTTTTTTAAAAAAGAAATCTTCCATTCATTAGTTATTAGGTTATTCAGAATTATAGCTCAATAAGAAAGGGAAACTACTTCATACTTTCCATTTGTCAATTGTTGAAATAATGAGTTGGTTCTTAGTATTTTCCAGAAGTAACCAATAAATTCGCTTTTAAATATCACTAAGAAATATATGACTAGACTTAGAGTTCTTTGGGATATAGTTATTTATTACATTAGCTTTCCATTTCATTACTCTGTTTGTGCTACTATTGGCTGATGTTCAGCCTACTGACTCATGGGCCACAGACATGATCACAATAGCACCCAGTAGGTTTCTTGCTTTCTGTTGAGTAATGTCGCTGAAGCTTATCATATACATTTCCTGTCCCGGCCTTTTCTCTAAAGAGTGTATTCAAAGAGAAATTTTTACATGGGATATCTGACTATTGACATGAATAAGCAGCAATAGAAAGATATAACCCAAATTCTCCCAAATTCTGTCTTCTCAATTCAGAAGACAGTAGGAAAATCTTATTTGTATTGCAATGGGCAGTGGTTTACTATCTGGTAAAGGACTGGGTATTGGTGAGATCATTCACAGTTAGTCTTGTCAAAGGAGTGAGAGTATATACTATTCTCCAAATGGACAGAACACTGGGGTTTGAGAATGCTGTGGATACTGTATGATCTAAGGGATTGTCTTGCACAATTGTAAAAGCAGAGTCCACAAGCTGGAGGATTGACTAGCAGGCTGGACACTCAGTGCAGAGTCCAGTGGCTGTTGTAGCTCTCATCTGAAGGCAGAAATACATCTTCCTCAAGGAAGTTCTTCTCTTTTCCTTTAAGTAATTCAATGAAGGCTTATCATTTATGTTGGATACCTAGTTCATGCAATGTCTTATGATCTAAATGTTTACCTCACCTAAAAATTACCTGCATTAGACATCTAGAATAATAGCAACCAAATATCTGAGTACCATGTTATAGCCATGCTGCCACATAACTTAACCATCACACACACACACACACACACAGAGAGAGAGAGAGAGAGAGAGAGAGATACAAAGATACACATGTTTTTACAAAATTAAAAATTAACCGTCATAGTGAAATCTGTAAGATGAATATGATTATGAAAACTCACTAAAATATTAATATAGGTATAGGATTCAGCAATTATGTTCATAGGGATAACAAATATAACAAAAAACTAAATGTAAACTTGTACATACAATTAATAGCAGCATTGCACCAAACACTAGATATGATCAAAATGTCCATCAACTTATGAATAAAGAGAATGTGGTATATTTCTGCAGGGGAATATGATTTGGCTATAAGATTAATTATGTAATGGTACCTGCTACCATATGGGCAAACTCTGAACATATTGTACTCAGTGAAAGAAGTCAGATTCAAGGAAGACACATGTTATTTGACTTCATTTATATGAAATGCCGAGAACAGGCAAATCCATAGAATGGTAAATAAATTAATGGTTATTGAGGGCTGGAGGAAGCAGAAATGGGGCATAATACTCATGGGCATGGGGTCTCCACTTAAAAATTTTATAGAATGAGATAGTGCTGTTTGTACAACTCCATACATGAAGATCCACTGACTTGTATGCTTCAAAGTGACTAAAATCCACTAAGACAGTGGATTCTATGGCATATGAATTTTACTTCATTTTTAAAAGATAATAACGGTCAGTTACAGTAGTAAGTTGGTTAAACCAATAGGCCCTCTATTTACCCTCAACATCTTATCCTGACCAGAGGGAATTCAAAAGTTAGCAGGTAACTCTGTGGAGTTCTAACGGAGGAAAGGAGCTGTCTCTCACATGAGAAGCTGTGTGTCATAAAAGCAAAATTTCCTAGTTAACCCTTCCTGGCTTCACTTTCCCTTGCTTCTCCAGGAGTCTGAGGCCGAGCTCTGTCCCAGACCTGGTATCCTCTCTCCCTTCAGGAATTTTCTTTTCTCTCAGAATGCTTTTCTCTCATCCGTTTTGACTCATTTCCTACATTGCACATTATGGCTTCTGAGAAACCTTTCCACTCGGTCCTTTATGGTTAACATACCAGTGTCTGCTCCTTGGTCTCCTTGCCATATTCTGCTTATCTCTTACTAGTTCACTTGTGTGAACTGCTTCTGGTACCTGATATGACATGAGCATTTATTTCTGGCCTATACTAAGACACCAGTGAAGGAAAGCTAAGTGAACATAGAGAGGCTGACAGGATATCTAGACCTCCAAGGAAGTGTGAGAGGAGAGATTTTTCTCTTGAAATCAATTCTCTTGTGCATCAGGCTTCCTCTAAGTTTTCTTCTTGTCCTCACAGAGAGATTGAGGCTCCTGTCATTTACATGTGCACTGCCTGTAGCATCACTGAATGATGGCCACGCTCAGTGCAAGTGTCCAGCATTGTTTTTATTGGGCTGTTAGGTCATGTCCAATTTGCTCACTCAAATACTTCATCATCTTCCGCCAGGCCTATAAATGTCAAAGGGTCCCAACCCTTGACCTCCTGGTTCAGAGCTAAGCATGGCACCTCAATGTCCTTTAGTAACATAGTGCTTAATATGAACTAATCATCCTAGAATAATATATTTGGTTTTTTTTTATTAGTGTCCTTGGGGAATGTCTTTTCCTGATGAAATATTGTCTTACAGAGTGATTAAAATAAAACTGGGCTTTGTTCTTTAATTAAAAGAGGATGAAAACTTTTGTTTAAAATATTTCAAAATGCCTTCCAAATTCAATGTTAATGGCAGACATGTATCATTTTGCACATATTCAATCTTCACCGCACTTGGCAATTGAACTTCAAAGCAAATCTGATTGCTAGTGGAACGACTTCGGAGGAGACAAACAAATTGTCCAAAGTAAACAAGGCCTGTGTTTATTTTTAATCGATAGCAGCTGAATCTGGGGAGGTGTCGCTAGCTTGAGGCACAGATCAAGCTCATTAAGGATCCCGGGCCTCTTATAAATCATGGGATATGTCGAATCTTGCATTAAACCAAACAAGAGCATGGTTCAAGAATTCCTCCCTGGAAACAAGCAGAAGAGACTGTTGGCACAGAGGACAGTAGAGAAAAATTGAGCAAGGCTTTTCTACACCTTAGGTACTTGTGGGCCCACACAGTTGTCTGTGTAGGCGATTTGCCTGTTCAGAATGGAAGGCTTGGAGCCAAATTACCTGAGTCTGCTTTTGGCTTCTGTACTACATGCCGTATTGTAGCTGTTGCCAGAACCTTATCCTTACTTCGTGGCTTGCCTGGGATTGTACCACCCAGATGCTATACTGACTGAAGACTTCCTGAGTCTTAGGTCTAGGGACATCTGTGGCTAACATGCATCCAGATTATCAGGTATGGAAACAGGTATAAATACCCTTGCCACATTTCTCTCTCACACATACACATTCATGCACACACACACACACAGATACACACGCATACAAACACATCAGTGAGAAAACTATGTTCACTAAGGTTCCTCTGGGAAATCCCAGAAGGTGGATTCATTCTTATTCTTATTCATTCCTATATTGGCTTCCCTTTCTTCCCTGACTTTAAATTATTGTGATTCCTGGAATGACTTTTTCCAAAATCATAGACTTGCTGTCTTCTTTTGAAACAATATAACCAGAGAAATGTGAATCTCTGGGTCTATTACTCCTAGAAGATAGGGGTAGCTAGAGAGGCAACGAAAGTGTGGTGCCCACAGTCAAATATTAGGCAGAGACTGAGCCCAAATTGGAGATCTCCATCAGGTTCCTCCCCTTGGAGCTTGGAAATCCCAACAGAAGAGGAAAGGAAGAATTGGAGGAGCCAGAGGTTTGAAGAAGGCAGAAAAAACACCCTACAGAATCAACCAAGCACAACTCACGTAGGCTCAGAGATTGAAGCAGCAAGCACAGAACCTACATGAGCATACGCTAGGTCTTCTGCATACATGTTATAGTGAGTAGTTTGGTGTTTTTGTGAGACCCCCAACAGTGGGAGTGGGGTATCTCTGACTCTTTTGCCTGTTCTTGCAATCCGCTTTCTCCTACTGGAATACCTCCCCAGCCTTTATATAAAGGTTTGTATCTAGGCTTATTGTAACTTGTTATGTTGTGCTTGATTCATATCCCTTGAAAATCTGATCTTTTTTGAAGGGAAACAGTTGAGGAGTGGATCTGGGGAAGAAAGTGGTGTGAGGTAGACTGGAGGAGTGGAGAGAAGGGAAACTGCAGATGGATGTATGGCATAAGGAAAGAATACATTTTTAAAAATATTTTTCTTTCATTTTTTTTAAAAAAAGATTTATTTATTTTATAAATGGAAATTCACTGTCACTGTCTTCAGACACACAGGAAGAGGGCATCAGATCCCATTACAGAAGGTTGTGAGCCACCACGTGGTTGCTAGGAATTGAACTCGGACTTCTGGAAGAGCAGTCAGTGCTCTTAACCACTGAGCCATCTCTCCAGCCCAAGAATAAATTTAAAGACATAAAGAATGAAGAAGACATAGTGGCTAGCTGGTCAAATCTCTCTAAGCAGTGTCTGCATTCTACTTGGCTCATCCACAAAATAGGCTCGGTACCAATACTGTCTCGGCTTGCTTTAAATTTTAAATAAATAATATATCCAGCCCATGATATCCATGATACTGTATGCAAAGATTCAGTCTACTATGAGCTGAAACAAATGCAGCCTGGATTTCCTCACTGTTATTCTTTTCAGGGCAGATTAAGAGAGCCAGTTACATTGTTCAGATTACATTAGGTATTAGATTTAATCACTGAGGGTTGAAGGATGATGGAAGGATGCTGTGCAGGTGAAATATAAACACTATGTCATCTTATGTAAGGGAATTAAAATTGTGTGGTGGTTGGTATCCTAAGAAAAGTCTAGATCAATCCCCTTGCAAATACTAAGGGGCAACTGTGCATGTAATTACCCTTTGAGCATTGCCTTATACATGCCCAAAGCTTAGTAAAACTCACCTATGGTCATCAGTATCATGAAAAGTCAGACTCAGAGAAGTTGAGAGGCCAGCTGTTGGATGTTTTCATATTCTGTGTGAAATGGTTATTTTACACTGCTAATGAGTTACAACAAAACCCAAGGCTCCTTCAGCCCAGTGCCCTGCATATTGCATGATCCAACTCCAAGACAGTCCTTTAACAAATATGCCATTAAGACACAGAACACAGTGTGATCATTTCTCTTTTGCTGATTGAAAAAAAAATGTAAGCCATGCCAAGTAGGAGATATGCAGGGCTTATGTAGTATCTTAAGCATGTCATGAATTTGAAACCAGGAAAAAAAATGTTTGAAGAATTAAATAACAAAAACATAAAATAAAAACACCTTATGACAAATGTATGATGTATACTCCATTCCCCTCGTCTGTGGAGTTCTTTATACACTTTGGCATAATTCCCAGCATTGGCGGATGACAGGCCCTGGTTGTTCAGACTGGAAATCCTGAGAGTATTTGACAAGTGTTTATCTGATTGCAGCTTACAGCCTTATTGTTTACTTGCTTTGGGAGGTTTGTAGTAGACATGAGAAAATAAAGCATGTTTCTGGGGCATCCCTTTGCCTTTTAAAATCCTCTTCTCTTTTTGAAACCCACTCTTCCTTGCAAGCCGCGTCTTCTCTTCTTACTTTGACCTTAAACAAGGAAGGGGCCAAGCACATGAAAATGCCAGAAGTGAATCAGAGGGAAGTCTGCTCTAAACGAAAGCTTTCCCTGCCACGGAGCCACTGAGATCAGTGCAGTACACCACATTAAAGATGACCCTCTAGCCTGAGCCCTCCAGAGATGGCAGCTTTCAGAGGCAGCATCCTGCTGTTGTATAAACACACAAAACATCACTGAAAGCAGAGAGCTCTGCAATGCCCAGACTAGTAAATATTTGTCTTGTAGTCATGTTTCTATTTATCTTTGAGGATGTATGGCAGAGGAAGTCTGTGGAGATTCTCATAAAAGGTGAAGCAGGTTGGTTCGTGAAAGTAGGATCCTTTCATCTGTTTGGCTCACAGGGAGCTATTTGGTTTCACAGCAGCTATTCGCCACCAGATCATAAAGTTGGGTTTTATTTTTTAATGTCTTCCATTCCTAGAAGACTAGTATTGAGGCTTATGGCCTCTTTTATTCCTTATTTTCTTTAACCACACAATTAAAACTGTGACAAAATGTATGTATTTATTTATTTTTAATTTTATAACTTTTACTATAAAAATACTTGCAAATAATTAAAAATATCCCATACCCAAATTAGCCAGACTCAAAGTCTAAACAACTCATGAAACTTCTGTACAGTTAGAATAGACATTCATATTGGAAGCTGTAGAATTTCTTATGAAGTTTTATACTTCCTTGGCTTTCCTGTGTCCCTTGTTTTGCTATTATTTGTCTTATTGATCTTCAAATTTTTTGTCTACTTTGATTTTTGTTTTGTCTATGTGATGTTTTACTGTTTTTTTCTTACTGTTTTTTTCCTTTAAGAGAGAGAGAGAGAGAGAGAGAGAGAGAAAAAGAGAGAAGAAGAGGGGGAAGAGAGAGAGGGAGAGAGAGAAAGAGAGAGAGAAGAGAGAGAGAGGGGAAGAGAGGGGAGAAGAGAGAGAGAAGGAGAGAGAGAGAGAGAGAGAGAGAGAGAGAGAGAGAGAGAGAGAAGAGAGGGGGAAGAGAGAGGAGAGAGAGGAGAGAGAGAAAGAGAGAGAGAGAGAGAGGAAGAGAGAGGGAAAGAGAGAGGGAGAGAGAGGAGAGAGAGAGAGAGAGAGAGGAGTTGGATGAGTTAAAAGATATGGAGCATCTGGTAAAAGTTAAAGAGAGAAGTTTCGATCAAACTTTAAATAAAAATTTAAAACAATAAATTAATATAATATGTTCATCAATGTGGGAGGACCCAGCCCTTTGTTGCACCTTTCGCTGGACTTAGGGCCTGAACTGTGCGTGAGTGGGGAAAGGGATCAGAGCAGTAAGCATGCCTTCTGCTGTTTCTCTGCCTTTTATGGTAGATGTGATAGTCTTTTAGCCTTTACTTTTCTGCTGTGATGACACATAATCTGAAATTGTGTGCTCAAATAAACTTTCTCCCCTAAAAATAAGTTCACACTTTCAATATAGAACATATTTTATGCACTTAAATACCACCAAAAACCAAAGGAAAAATCCAGAAGAATTAGAACATAGAACTAGCTTAGTATTCTTTCATAAGCTGAGTTTATCACCACCATTAATCCCTCGCTCATGCCATATATTTAGCTTTTTTGTCCTATATTTTTATGCATGTTTATTGCTGTTTTATTCACTGTGACAAGGGATAGGAATCAACCAAGTTGTCTATCAACAGATGAAATGATAATGAAAAAATATATAATATCTATCAATAGATAGATAGATAGATAGATAGATAGATAGATATAACAGAATACTATTCAACTCTAAAGAAAACTAATGTTTTGTAGGAAAATGGCTGAACTTAGAATGTATACTATTAAGTAAGGTCACATGATCTCAGTTAGAAAACACTATATGTTTTCTCTCATGCACAGACATTATGTGTTACAGTCATTATTACTTTGGTGCTCCCATAGAAGCCTGTTTGAGTTTCCTTTCTACAAATCAAGTGTGTACAGATGGGCAAATTGATGTTTTGGAAATAAAATAACCAGTAGGTTGGACTTAGTGGTTTATGATGCCCCATTTGAAAGTTCTCTTTGATCATTCTTGTAGTTAAATTACAAACATGAATATGAAGATTGCCAACATTTTAAAAACCTTTTTAGAATAATTTTTGGGGTTTTTTTGGAAAACCCTTTTTTCCCCAAAAAGAAAATTTTTTAAAAATAAATGTCCCAAAATTTTACAAAAAAAATA